>APFE030722283.1:149225-162627 GCA_000404065.3 Pinus taeda | reverse complement strand
GAGAGAGTGCGTGAGTGAGTGATGATGGGTAGAGACATAGGGAGGTGGGAGAGAAAAGAAGAGAGAGAGGAATTGAGCAGGAGGGAGAGAGAGAGATGGAGTTGGAGAGGTAGAGAGAGGGAGGTAATAAGAAAGTCATATACAGAGAGAAAGGCGAAGAGAGAGGGGTTGGCAAGGGAGATGGAGAGAGAGAGAGAGGAATTGACAAGGGAGATGGAGAGAGAGGGAGCGAGGAGAGTAGGAGGGAAGAGAGGTAGAAGTGGAGAGAAAGGGAGAGAAGGGGAAGAGAGGGTGAGAGGGAGAGAATGGGAGGTATAGATAGATATGGAGAAACAATGTGTATGTTTGTGGGGTGATATAGAGAGATGAAGAAGGAGAGAAAGAAGGAGATATACATATATAGATGGAAGGGGGAGAGAGGGAAGAAGAGAGAGACAGAGGGAGGCAGGGAGAGAACTATATATGAGAGAGAGAGTGTGTGTCTGGGGGGTGAGATAGAGATGGAGGGATATACCAATATAGATGGAGGGGGGAGAGAAAAGGAAGAAAATTTCTTGCACTAGATGCATTACTTTCAGTGTACATATGTTGATTTATAATCCTATTTGATTTTGTGCATTATATGCCTTGATTTACGTGTAGATGTATATTTCTAATTCTATTTTGTTTCTTGCATTAGATGAATTAATTTCATTAAATATGTTAATTTCTAATCTTGTTTGATTGATCTTTCATTAGATGCATTGATTTCAGTGTAGATGTTGATTCCTAATCCTATTTGATTGCTATCACTAGATGCATTGATTTTAGTGTAGATGTTGATTTCTAATCCCAGTTGATTGTTTGCATTAGATGCATTTCTTTTAGTGTAGATGTTGATTTCTCATCCTATCTTATTCCTTGCATTAGATACATTGATTTCAGTGAAGACGTTGATTCTGATTTGATGTAACTAGATATATGGTGTACATTAATTTCAAGGTAATTAGTTTAACATTATGCATTGATTTTAGTGTAAGAAAAAAAAAATATTGACGATGTGCATTATGACTAAGCATTGTAGATAACCTCAAACAAAAAAAAATAAAATAAAACTTGTATTTGTAACTTTTACATCTCCATATCTTTTAAAATTGAATATATAACTTATTTAAATCATATTTGATTTTCTAAATTTTGAATAAAACTTATTTCCATCATAAGGAATTGATTGAAATACTTGGATAACTAACTGTAAATTTAGGAAAATTGATAACATTATATAAAATTATACAAATGTTGTCATATATTGTTTTCTGGTCTATATATTAAATTCCAATACGATTGACTTATATCATGTTATGACAAAGTTCTTATAGATGATCTCAAAATAAATAACGTTGAATAAATCTTATTTTTATTTATATGACATCTTTTTAAAATTTGAGTTAAAACTTATTTCAATCCTATTTGTGTTTTTTTAATTGAACCTTGGATAAGAAAATTGGATTGAAATATACTTAAAAAAACTTGTCCATGCAATGGTATATGGGTGGGTCACAAAAAATAAATCTATATATAATATATATATATATATATATATATATATATATATATATATATATATATATATATATATATATGGCTTTATAATTCAAATAATTTATTTTTAAAATTGAATTGCAATCGCATACATATTGGTTGCACTTGGTTGCACTAAAAGACACTTTCTACAAGTCAATATGAATCATGATTGAAATTAATTTTGTTAGCACTCCTTAGTGTCCCAAGGCTGAGAAATGAAGCCAAGGAGGTAATGTCAAACCAATCTTTGGACTTGGTACCTAGCACTACCAAATCAGAGAGGATTCTATCTAGAATCTCATAGTCAATGAAATGACTAGAGAGGAAAATAGATATTAGGCTATATATTTAGTTCAATAGGGTTTGATTTGTAGGGTTTGTTGGATCAGGGTCATAGGTCTACGAACTAGGTCAAGGTTACGAAATATTTGTTGCAAAGATACAATGGGGCAAGGTAGGTATGATCAGTGTCATATTTGTGTTTTCATTGTGGTATACAGTTGAAATATGGGAGGATCAAAATAAGCATAAACTTATGAATTCATTTATCAGAAGAAATGAAACATAAACATGAAAATCTCATCAAAACAGAGCATAAAACTATGAATTATGCTTAAAAACTCATGAGATCATCACATGAAAGCATAAATATGATAGAAAAGATAAATGAATATTCAAACTAGTGATAAAATAGAGAAAAAACATTGTCACTAACCATAACACAAGAATCCAAAGATAATAGCTACAAGTCCCTGTATTATTCCTACAAAAATATGGTGTACACTAGCTTCAAGCTTTTGACTCTCAAGTGTCCAACCCTTTCTATCACTTAGATCAAGCTACATATATATGAAAAAAATATATTCCCCATCTTACGGGTCAAATCCATCATCATAGGAACTATTTACAAGAATGTCTCTATCCATACCAAAATATAGGGAGGTTACAAACGAACTCCCTATTTAGACTTAACTGATTACATTGACTTTACAAGCATTGATTACCATGCGATTTACATGAATTTGAATTTAACCATCACTACGACACTCAATTACATTAAGTGAACTCCTTAGAGGACAAATTACATCAGGTGAAAGTGACTCTGACTTAGAAAAACGTGAAATTTGCCTCTTCCACAGAAGCGCAGTGTGCCTTAGCAGAAGCGTAATGTGCCTTTGTGGAGCCATTTTGGGTCACTTTTGTGCATCTTCAATATGCATTGAGGGTTTTTATAGATAGCCATGGATGTCTAGAAGACCTTATAACCTTTGAACCTGAAAAAATATACCTCCATGCCACCTAAAAATATAATCTCCCAAGGCTACTCCAAAAGCGCAACATGGGGTCCAAAAAGGTGGCAGAAACATGAAAAAAGTCATGTGTTCTGAATTTTCGTCCAAAACTGAGAGCTGACATGGAAAAACAATTAAATATATATGTTTAGGGGTAAATATTTATCCAACCATGTAAGCCACTTTTCATTTGATTTCTCTGAGGAAAAGTGCAGCGTGCTCACGTTGCGTTTCTGGGCAGTCTAATTTTTGGAATTTTGTAAACATAGGTGTCAAATATGAAGTGATATATCTTTAACCATAATAAATTTTACAAAACTGGGAGAGGTTTTTGTAGATAAGTTTGTTTTTAATAAAACCCTCTCTCAGTGTTTTTAAATTCGCTCCCATATTATCATAATCCACATTTCAAACGAATGGCTAAAACAGGAAATAAAAATTGAAGAATTTGATTTTTTGACATATGCCTCAAAGAAAGTTGAAAGTCTCCCTATCTAAGATACCTGAGTAAAACTTGAAGGAGGCTATTGTGATTGGGTCTATCCTTAAGAAAAAAATTCTTTGGCTTTCCAAAATTCATCTTCATTACTTTAGAAACTAATTTTGAAGTATGGTTGTCCAAAAGCGTAGCAAGAGGTGAAAACGTAGGGTAGTGAGACCTAAAAAAGCACCCTTTTTTTATCCTTCTCTGACATTGGAAAGGTCACCCCTACTATAATCATCTGATCCTTCTTGAATTTAATGTCAAATAGGCTTGTTAAATCATGATGATGGCCCACATCTTGCCCCTTTTGACAAAACCTTAGGAAATTGATCCAAGTGGATCTCCAGACACCACGGGCATGAAAAAGGCTCAAAATTCAAAGTGGCAGAAAGTCGATTAACTTGACATCAGATCAAAGTTCTCATCACCTTGATTCCAACTGGGTGAATAGAACTCCAATCTGAGTTTATATGAAGAAGATAGAAGCCGTCAAAGTTCATGGTTGACTTACCCATGTAGCAGGCTTAAGAAAGGCGTAATTTGGCAAGAATCTAGCACCAGAACCTGGATAGCTTTTTGTGCGAAATTGCGGGTTCATTGATTTTTCTAGTATTGCTTGATTTTTTGGAAAATTCCTAAGTGGGGGCGGTGGTCATTTATTTTTAAATAAAAATATATATAAAAATATGTGGTGGGCGACCATGACCCTGCCACCCCCGAAGTCCACCAACAAAAAATATATGCATATGGTGGGGGCACGGGCTATCAACCCTGCCAACCCTCCACCTCACATTCAACCCGTTGAAGATTTGGGGGAGCAGGCCACTGGGATCGGCGGACCCACCTCTGATTACATAGTACACTCACCTTATACGGAGGCATTAGCAATGTTTTAGAGGAGCGGGCCACCAAACTGGTAGACCCACCTCCCATTTAAACAAACGATAACTGTTATGCAGTAAAAAAAAGGGAGGGGTGGGATTTGATTGCCCGACCCCTCCTCAATGAGTTTCCTTGTTTTCCAATGTGCCCAATGATCCTCCATTGGTTTATCTGCCCACCAAACATTATATCAAGCCTTTTTCACAGTGCACTTGGGAGAGGAGAGCATGTACATATTTCGAGACATATGATTTGCAGGAGGTAGAACCGTGAGTAGGCCTATGATAGGGGGCGGAACCTTCCATGAGCACATTTTCTAGGGGTTCAGTTTTGGTCCAGTGTCAAAATCGGGCAAGTTTTATATCGATTTTTCACCTCTCAGCGACAGGAACTCAATGGTGATGCCATTTTCTGCAATAGAGCTCTCCATTTTCGGATATTTTCTAGATTGGAGGAATAAGACTCTTTTTTGTAAATGTTGATTGTGTTTCTTCTTTTTCATGCCACTTAATGAATGAAGGCCTCCCCATTGAATGAGCAGGGCCTGGAGACATAGCCCAAATTAGACGAACTCCATTATGAAGTCTCTTTTCATCTTTCATGCATTTATGTGTTTATCCTCTTCTCTCATGTGCACATAAAATTTCTATGGTTAAGCTACAATTTATCCATGTAATTATTTAATACATCTATAAGCAAAAGATCTTGGATCAAGTGGTATCAGAGCAGGTCTTTGTAGATGTGAATTTCATGTTTGTATGGTAACGAGAAATAGGCTCTGAAGAGGTGAAGGGAAGCTAAATTATTCGATCCCGAAGCAGGGCATGCACATCGAAGGAGAAACATGGCAGATGAAGAGGCTAGTTATAAAGAGGCGAGTTATGAAGAGGAGTGCAACTACCACATAACCTTCTATACGATGGCAGAAAAGGTCGATCAGTTAATTTCAAGGATGGAGAACGAAGAAGAGAGAAATCCAAAAGAACAAGGTGCAGTGAATGGAAATGGTGGAGAAGAACCCACTCCCTCTCCTTTCATGAGTGAAAGTTATTCTTCCTCTCATCACCATCATCATAGAAATTCAAGGGATGCATATAAGAAACCTTTCTTTAAATTAGATGTCAAATTTCATCTTCCCATGTATAACAGTGAATGTAATGCATAAAAGCTTAATAATTGGATTAGACAAGTTGAAATCTACTACAGGATTCAATAGATCAAAGAGGATGAGGCAAGGATTCAGCTGGCCTCTCATTGGCTGAGTGGCACTGCTCTCGTTTGGTGGGAGAGAAAATTGAGAAGCAGTAAGAGTGTGGGTAATATTCTTTCCTCATGGCCCAGTTTTATTTCTACATTAAAGGAACAATTTTATCCCTTGGGTTATAATAAAAAAGCCTTAATGGATTGGCAATACTTAAGGCAAGGCAGAGGTCAGGATGTTCAAAGCTTTACCGAGGAATTTAGAAAACAAGCACTTAATTTGGGCATTGTACCTGACTTACTTGAAGTAGTAACTAAGTATATTGGATCATTAGATAGTCACATTAGACATTCATTATTATTGTTTGTACCAACTACTATTGACTCGACCCATGTAAAGGCCATTCATCTTGAGAATAGGGGAAAAAATGAAAGAGATGATCATCCCAAGAAACCACCTTTCAAACCTCCAAATGGAAAACCCAAAGTGAAAGGAAAGGGAAAGGAGAAGAGGACGACATCAACCAAGAAAGATGAAGGAGAAAGGCCTTATTGCACACACTGCAAAAAGGAAGGTCATTACGATGATCATTATTGGAAATTGTACCCGAAAAAGAGACCAAAGAAGTATGTAGGAAAGGGCAAGCAAAAGACAGTGGAAATTTTGCAGCAAGACCTTGGATCCGATTCCGTAGATGAAGCATTGATCATGATTGCAGGAACAAAAGGTACTCTTACACCTCATGTTAATTCTAAATCACATGAAGGCACTATTTCAATAGATGAGTCTCTTCGTAATGAATGAAAGAGAATTGAGTTATTCCATATTAGAGTTGTCATAAATCATACAGAAGTGGAAACTCTATTTGATACCGGATCCCAAGCAAATTTAATTTCAGAGTCCTTGGTAAAGAAGCTAGGCTTAGAAACCAAACCACATCCAAAACCTTACCCGCTTGGATGGATACATGATAAAGCAAAATTGAATGTAACTAAGTAGTGCAAGGTTAAATTTGTGATTGCTTCTAAGTTTGTGTAGGAGGTAGAACTTGATGTGATACCATTGGATATCTATGGCATGGTGTTAGGGAGTCCATATCTATATGATAAAAAACCATCTTCTTCCATGATGAAAACAAATACCAAATCACAAAAGATGGGGTAGAATATATTGTAAGGGCTCATCAAACTAAAATCAATTCCAACCTCGTAAGTGCAGGAAAAATGAAGAGGTTGGTGAATTCCAATAAGGGTTGCATGCTTATGGTTGTAAGGGGGAAAGATGCAGAAATATTCGATGCTTTCCATGGATGTGATCATGTGAATAAAAAGGAATTATGTGAATTAATTTCTAACTATGATGAGATGTTTTAGGAACCAAGGGGTTACCTTTGAAGATCCATTTGCAACGTGCCACTCCTTTACCAAATATTGGCATGTACAGGATGTCGATTATTGAGATGGAGGAGATAAAAAAGTAGGTGCAGGAACTATTGAACCAAGGGGTCATTAGACCGAGAACTTCTCCGTGTGGCTCATTGATTGTCTTAGTGTCGAAGAAAGATGGAACATGGAGGATGTGCGTGGATTACCAAGCACTAAACAAAATCACGGTGAAAAATCATTACCCTCTCCTGTGCATTGATGATTTACTAGATCAATTAAAGAATGCTATCTATTTCACCAAATTGGATTTGCGTAGTGGTTATCACCAGGTTCGAATTGCAGAGCAGGATGTGTAGAAAACCGTCTTCAAGACTAAACAAGAGTTTTTTGAATGGATGGTGATGCCATTCAGACTTTGCAACGCTCGAGCCACTTTCATGAGGGTCATGAATGATCTCTTTAGGCCTTTCATTGATGAATTTGTTCTTGTATATCTAGATGATATTCTTGCCTTTAATAAAAATTTGAATGAACATGTAATCCATGTAAAGAAAGTTCTTGATGTATTGAAAAAAGAAAAACTCTATGTAAAATTGTCAAGGTATGAGTTTGGGAAAACCTTTTTGGTTTACCTAGGTCATATTGTTGGTCATGGTCAGTTAAAAATTGGTCCTTCTAAAGTTGAAGCAATTGTAAACTAGCCTAAGCCTACTAGTGTAATCGAGTTTCATAGATTTTTGGGTGTAGTACAGTATTGGAGGAGATTTATTGCCAATTTCTCTATTATTGCAGCACCTCTACACACATTGACAAGTGTAAAGCAATTCTTTCAATGGGGATGAAAGTAGCAGAAGTCCTTTGAAGCATTGAAAGAAAAGATCAGCACCGCACTGGTCTTGGCCTTACCAGATCTCCAATAGCCATTCAATATCGAGACAAATGCTAGCGGATATGCCATGGGAGTTGTACTGATGCAACAAAAGAAGCGGATATGTTACCATTCAGAGAAATTCTCTCAGGCTGTGATAAAGTATCCCACTTATGACAAGGAGTGATATGCCTTGGTCTAAAGTGTGAAAAAGTGGAAACACTACCTAATCGACAAGGAGACCATCATCCATAGAGATCATCATCCCTTGTAGTCTTCAGTCACAAACCAAGTTGCAACAAGCTCGTCATTTTAGGTGGATGGGCTTTCTTCAACAATTTCATCTGGTAATAAAATATAAGAAGGGCACTAAAAACAAAGTGGTCGATATGCTATCTCACCCTCCTATTTCTTCTTTTGTTATTTTTTATAATGCTTCATTATCTTTTGAAAGCTATGCCAAGCAATATGCTAACGATGATGAATTTAAGGAGATTTATGCAAAACTAACCGATGGTTCACAGGTGGAAAACTATCACTTGAAGGAGAAACTATTGTATCACCTTGGCAAATTGTGCATACCCATAGGGGAAAGGGTACATGTAATCTGGGAGGCCCGCACCTCCCTTGTGTCTAGTCATTTTGGTGTTGAAAAAACTTTGTGTCATGTACAAAGATTTTGCTTTTGGCCTCATATGAACAGCATTGTGACTCGCTATGTAAAAGGATGTGTGATGTGTTATGTTTCAAAGCCCTCTAATAGCAAACTCAGGCTCTACACACCACTCCCTATTCCGATTCGTCCATGGGAAAGTGTGTCGATGGATTTTGTAGGAGGTTTTCCTTTGTCTAGAAAAGCTCGTGGATATTTGTATGTCGTCATTCACCAATTTAGTAAGATGTGTATTTTAATTCCATGTAAAAAGTAGATCACTGCAGAGTAGAATGCTTATCTTTTCTTTTAGCAGGTTTAGGTCCATTTTGGGTTGCCCACATCGATTGTGTCCAATCAGGACTCTCTCTTTCTCGGAGAGTTTTGGACTAGCTTGTGGAAGATGATGGAAACCAACTTGAAAAGAAGCATGACATTTCATCCACACACCGATGGACAAATAGAGTTTTTCAACCACACCGTGGTACAATTTTTGTGAGGCTATTGTGGAAAACATCCTAAGTTGTGGGATGAGCATCTTCGATATGTGCAACATTCTACAATCAAGAAGTGCACTCATCTATGCATCATTCACCTTTTGAGACATGTTTTGGTTACCTACCCAAAGATCCTTTTGATATGGTCTTCGGAAGGGAAGATGAAACTAGTGGACATGATGACAGGGACAAAGCACCGTGGCTCATTTAACAAATCCAGTTGATTCACCAAGCAATATAGGAGTAGTTGGAGAAAAGTCAAGCCTAGTACAAGGCTCGACATGACAAACACCAAGTTGACCATCAATTTCAAGTGGGCGACAAAGTGTGGTTCCATATCATAAAGGATAGAATGAAGGGAGAAGGGAAGAAGTTACGACCAATCTGGTATGATCCATTCACCATCTTGGAGAAGATTGGAGACAATGCCTTTCATCTCAATTTTCTGACATATATGCAAATGTACTCCATAGTGAATGTGGAAAACTTAAATATTTATGAGCCACCATTTATTATGGACACCGAAGAGGTGGGATAAGTTCCTACAATTGATGATTTTGCACCAAAGTATATCAATGAGTTTCCTGAAGATATCATCCTTGACAGAAGAACCAGGACTCCACAATGAGGAGATGTGGAATACCTTCAAGTTGGTTTCAAAGGGATGCACCATAACAAGGCAAAATGGCTGGAAAAAGAAAGAGTGAGGGAGAAATTCCCTCACTTTCCAATTGACTGATAAAGCTTTTGGCAGTCCAAAAGCTCCTCAATGGCGAGGATTTATCTAGGTGGATCTCCAGACACTAGGGCACAAAAAAGGCTCAAAATTCAAAGTAGTAGAAAGTCGATTAACTTGAAATCCGATGAAAGCACTCATTTCCCTAATTCCAATGGTGTGAACAACACTCCAATCTGAGTCTATATGAAGAATGTAGAAGCAATCAAATTTTGGGGTTGACTTACCCATGTGGTAGGCCTAAGGAGGGCATAATTTAGCGAGAATCTGGCACTGGAATCTAGCCAGTTTTTTGGGAAAAATTGTGGGTCTGTTAATTTATCTAATATTGAGTAAGGTTCTAGAAAATTCCTTAGTGGGCGGTGGTTATTTATTTTAAAATAAAAAATATATAAAAATATGGGGTGGGCGACCATGATCTCGCCACCCCCGGAACCTCCATAACAAAAATGATATTAAATGGGGTGGGTGGCCATGACCTTGCCACCCCCAGAGTCCACCAAAAAATAAAAATACACATTGTGGGGAAGCGGGCTATGAACCCCGCCTCCCCTCCACCTCACATTCAAACTGCCGGAGATTTAGGGGAGCGGGCCATCGGGATCAGCGGACCCACCTCTGATTATGCACTACACTCACCTTATATGGAGGCATCAACGAAGGTTTAGGGGAGAGGGCCATGAAACCAGTGGACCTACCTCCCATTTAAATAAACTATAACTGTTGTGCATTAAAGGGAGGGGCAGTATTTGATCCCCCGACCCCTCCTCAACGAGTTTCCTTGTTTGCCAATGCGCCCAATGGTACTCCATTGGTTTATCCGCCCACCAAACATTATGTCAAGCCTTTTGTATAGTGCGCCTAGTAGGGGAGAGTGCGCATGTATTTTGAGACATATGATTTGCAGGAGGCGGAACCATGAGCAGGCCTGTGACAGGGGGCAAAACCTTGCCTGAGCACATTTTCCAGGGGGTCAGTTTTGGTTCAGTGTCAGAATTGGGCAAGTTTTATATCGATTTTACACCTCTCAGTGACAGGAACTAAATGGTGATGCTAGTTTATACAACAAAGGTCTCCATTTTTCAACCATTTTCCAGATTGGAGGTATGAGACTCTTTTTTGCAAATGTTGATTTTACTTCTTCTTTCTCATGCCACTTAATGAATGAAGACCTTCCCATTGATTGAGCAGGGCCTGTAGATGTAGTCCAAATTGGATGAACGTTGTTATCAAGTCTCTTGTATTCTTTCATGATTTTATGTGTTTCTCCTCTTCTCTCATGTGCACATAAAATTTCTATGGTTACGCTCTAATTTATCCATGTAATTCTTTAATACATTTATAAGCAAAAGATCTTGGATCAGCAACTCACATCTTCAAATGATTTCTTGATGAATGATGAGGCACTGATCTCCTACGTATGAGTTGGCTCATATCTGGATATGTTCCCTCCTTTTTATACTTCCTCTTCTCATTGGCCATGGGGTTGGTTTTCATATTATAAACCCTAGCTTGTTTGGAGGGAAGAGAAGGTTAGGATTGGGAAAATAGGGGAAAATAGGGAAACTAGTTTAGCTATAAGAATTGAGGGCATAGGGATTAGGTAAATTTGTAGGAAAATTCCGCGGGGTATGGATAGATATTAGGGAGACTTGGGAGGTGGAATATCTTGAAATGAGTGAGGGGAAGTGGGGAAAAAGGCTAAAACACAGTTCTAACCTAGAATTTGGCAAAAACATAGCGTGGGCTAGGGTTTGTGGGGAAAATGATGGGAATAAGGGAGGTGAGTGTGGGAAAGGGTTGGGGGGGGGGGTATATGAAGTATGAATGAGGGCGTTGAAATAAGAAAAATAAGGTTTTCTTCACTAAAGTTATGCAAACAATGAGACAACCCAAAAACACAACGAAAACTCTAAGAGAGGGATTTGACCATTTGCTGAAGAAAATTCACTGAAAGATAGCTGATGAGAGGTTACACTTACTTGATTAGAGCCTTTGAAACATGTGGAATTTTGATTGAACCCTTATCTTTCTCCTTTAACCTCTAAAAGCAAAACACACAATAAGCTAGCAAAAGTGCAATGTGCTTAGGCAGAAACACAATGTGCTAACAAATTAGGGTTTACCGATGGAAAGATGAAGTCTCTTGATGTTGAAATGAATCTCAGTGATGGATTAGAACTCAAGGAAGATATAATGATATGTTTTAAAGCTTTGGATGGCCTTTTATAGCTTGGAAATTCAATATTTTGCTTAGGTAGTGGTATGACATCACATATGCTTTTTGAAGAATGATGAAATGTGGTAGTGTACTGCATATTTTTAACTTTATTATGCAAGGTTACATCATCATGTAGGGTAAATGTACCTTTGAAATATCTTTGAACACTTTTTCCCCTAATTACCACTTCCATGATGGTGACTATAGTGATGACATGGCTCCTATATGACTCATTGATGATATGACCTAACGATGACACTAAATGGATATTTAAGATCATGATTTGGACCTTTAGAACTTTGCAGTATGAATAATAATTATATGGTGACCAAAATGATTACCAAGGCATACTTTTGGTGACCCATCACAAGGAGTGATAACATACCATGATGGCATTTTGTGACCATGAATATGGAGGGAGCACTAGTAATCTAGACACTGACCAATGATCAAATTTTATTTGAAAATATATATTTGAATCTATAAAAAATTGACCTAGGACCCTATCAACTGACAGTGAAAGAGTACATTTGATCACTGGAACTAATGGAAACTAACATTGGCTCCAACCGGGTATTAAAACTCCTTTAGGAGGTGACAAGAACACCATAGACTAGGTAGGCTCATCCATTAGGAAATGGAGTCAAAATAAAACACTTGACACTCAAATAACTGACTCACTAAACTTAAGAAAAACTAAAATTGAATTGACTTGACTGAAAAAATAACTTGAATTACATATGGCGAAAGACCATCGGGATCTTAGGGCCTTCACCTCGGGATTCAAATCCTAATGATACTGCCTACCTACTGAGAATATGTATAAAATCATGTTAAATGATCCCTCTAGTGTAACCAATTGTTATTCTTTTAACCTGCAAGACGATACCAGAATACCAAATATGCAAAGAAATATACCCAAAACATAGAACAATGAGAAATAATAGCAAGTATTTATTTTTCAAAAAGAAATGTTCACTTGCCTCTTGGAGGGGGCAACCTCCAATAGAGTAGAGCTCAATACAAGATAAGACATGATGCTCCTCAAGGGGAGTCTCTATCCTTTATATAGGATTCATACATGCAATACCATGGGGCAATACCATGGTTATTATTAATACCCTTTATCTAATACCATGGCCCATTTCCAACTAACTATGGTCCCTTCATTAAATGTGGGTTAACCACTTACAATTATTAATATGGGCTTTATTGACTCTTTACTTAACTATAACTATGAATCAATCCTATTACATAAATAAGGGGGTTAGGATGGGACCCTAACGTGCCCTCCCCCATAAGAATAGCCTTGTCCTCAAGGTTGAAGCTGTGGAAACTACTGAGGAATAGTGGTTGGTTCCTAGGTTGCATCTTCCGGAGAGGTGTCTTTCCACTTGATGAGGACTTCCTTGATCATGCGGCCACACAGGTGCCATTCTCGTGTGTCAAGAACCTGTTCAAGCTAGAGCCAGATTGACCCTTCTTCATCTAGTTCAAGTAGATTGGGTTGAATTCTGCAATTGTTCCTAATCACTTTCTTGATGTATGAGACATGGAAGACTGGATGGATTTTTGCAGTGGGTGGCAAAGCTAGCTTGTAGGCAACTTCTCCAATGCACTG
>APFE030722283.1:98955-138526 GCA_000404065.3 Pinus taeda | reverse complement strand
ATGTTAATTTCAAGCTCTTAATTTACTTATTTATTAGTTATTTTTTCATTGTTTCCTGTTTTAGAGTTTTTTGTGGTATATTTTTGGCCAAATTTGCTAGAAATTAAAATTGCATTTTAAGTAACAAAAAAAAAAAATTTGAAAATTTATTTCACAAAATTCCTAGAGAAAAACTTGAAAACCTAAAATAAATAGAAAAATTTGTTTTTACCTTTCAAAATCAGAAAATATGTATTTAATAAACAAAAAATTACAAGTAAGAAAAAAAATTAAAACATAAATTACAGTTTTTTTGGTGGTTTCAAAGTGTTTTTTTGGTTGTTTTGAAGGGTTATTTTTTATGGTTTTCTAGGTTGGTTTTGTGTTTTTCTAAGTTGTTTTGAAGTGTTTCTTTAATGGTTTTTTGTGGTTTTCTTGGTTGGTTTTGTGATTTTCTAAGCACTTTTGAACGTTTTTTTTTATGGTTTTCATGGTTTTTGTATGGTTGTTTTTTTTTGTTTGTTCAAAATTAATTAGTTTTCATGGTTATTGTACATGGTTGTTTTTTTTACATTAATTTGTTTAATTTTGCAAAAAAATAAATAAATAAGAAATATAAAAAAGATAGAATACCTACCTTCATTTGACCCTCTAGGATGTTGGCGACATTTATTTGAATGCTCCATGGTTCAATTGCTTGATCGAGCTCCAATACTCTTGGTTGAGCTAATGTCACACTCTCGGACGAGCTCTGAGTTTACCCGCGGTTTGTGCAATTGGCGTGTGCAGACTGCGGGAGTAGTATTTGATAAAAAGAAATGGGTTGGTCGATCTTTAAATCTAGATGAAGCCATAATTTTTGATCAAATGTTATACCTCGATCAAGGGTTTGTTTTTAACCCTCGATCGAACTGCATTTTTAGCACCAAAGGAGCTTGATTGAGCCATCATTTTTTCCACCCAAACATGCCCTCTTTCACCAAAGAGTGTACCCCAATTCAACGCTTTCAACCTATAGCTTATTAGAGAGGGACACACCTCCAAAGTTGTAGGGTACTTTGGTGTAGTGAAAAAAATGGCTAACTTACAAAGTTATGTGTATTGACCCAAGATACAAGAACAAGTAGAATGTAGTTAGGTTTATAAGAGGATGGATTCTTTGTTGTAGTATCAAGCTTGACAACTTGAAGTAGGGTCTATATCATCCCTTGTATGTACCCATTCATACCTGGGAAAGAATTTCCATGGAATTTGTGGGAGGTTTACTAAAAACCAAGAAGGGGAATCACTACTTGGTCATGATAGATGACATGTTCAACAAGATGTGTGTTTTGATGCCTTCTGAAAATGAAAATAGTGTGAAAAAGTATTGAACTTGTTCTTTGGCTAGGTTTAGGTTCACTTTGGGATACATAGGAGCATTGTTTCATATAGGGACACAATATTTCCTATTGCAATTTGGACTGCATTGTGGGAGAATATGGACATGAAGTTAAAGAGGACGACAACATTCCATCCTCAGACAGATGGGTAGACATAAGTAGTCAACAATAATTTGGTGTAGATTTTAAGGGGTTACAATTAGAAGTATCCAAATACGGGATGAAAATACGGTATACATACAACACTCTTGTAATAGAGTAGTCCATACATATAGTGGTAAGTCCCCATTTGAAACTTGCTTTGGATATCAACCACCTTTAACTTTGGATATTTCATATGGGAAGCAATGAAGAGCGAGGGAGATTTTACACGGGATGCCTTAGGGGTAGAAATATTTTTTTGAAAATATTATGAAAATGAATATGATGGTATAAAAAACATAGAGAAATTAAGAAAAATATAAGACTAGGCATGATTAGCACATAGCAAAGAAGTCATTCAAAGTGGGAAATAAAGTATGCTTACAGTTAAATAAGGAGATGTTATAGGGTCCTAGTAACAAAATAAAGACTCTACGTATAATCCCTTTGGGATACTAGAAAAGGTAGGAGATAACACCTATAGACTCCATTTAACCCCATAGATGCACATTGTTTTAGTGGTAAATATAGAGAATTTAAAACTCTATGAATCTTCCTTGCCAAACTAGGAAGAGAAACAAGTACTACCTTATGTAGAGGATTTGGCACTAGATGCTCAGGTAGAGTTGACAAAAGATATAGTTTTATGGAAGAGGTCTATAGTTACAAGACACAAGTAACATGACCTTTGGAAGGTTGGATTGAAAGGAAATCTTCTAGCTCAAGCTAGATGGTACACCAAGAATAGGTGGAGGAAAAATTTCCTCACCTTATTTAGTAGAAACTTTTGTGGATGAAAATCCCCCCAAAATCAGGAGGTGTGATCTAGATTGGATCATTATATTGTTTTCCATCCATCTCAATTCTTTTACAGTGGGAAAGTGAATGAATGATCTCACGGTACCATTTTTACTAACGAGATCTAGTTTGGAAAATTAGGGTTTGAAACCTTTTGAGAGTAGTTTGAGGAATCAAATGACATTATTTCCTATTATACACATATACACTTTCTAATGGTGTGACAATCACCTCAATTATAGTATGTATTGAAAAGTTATGCCACCCAGAAATTAACCTTTCTTTTTTACCACCATAATTTGGTAGGATACCATGCCATCCCCCATTACTCATGGAAAAGGGGTTATCCATATGACCATTTTGAAGAAGAATCTAGAGGAGTCAATGTTGTAACTCTAGTTAAGTGTTAAAGGGGTCAAACATAATTAATAGTAGGCTATTGGGCTATGTTATAATTGGGAGACTATGAGAAAAATGAGTTACATTCTATTCGAGTACATTTTGTTCCATACATGAGTAGGGTAGTCAAGAGAGGATAGGGAGAGAGAAAATAGAGAATATTTGTGAATTTTAGCAGCCCATGGACCACAAGCCATGCTTCTTTGTAATTTCGTCCATTCTCCATTTAGAGAAAGAGAGTAGATAAACCTCACCTTCTAGCTTGGTTTTATTTCGAAAGGGTTTGCTAATGTATATCTTATGTAATTTGTGGTTTATGAATTTTATTTCATTCTTCTATATGTTCTAAATAATTATAATTTTCATGCATACACAATAAACAATAATTTACGGAATCCAAAACTATAAGGAGAAATAAACCCTCATAATGTATATTTTATATTTCCTAATATATTAAATTAGATTTGTTGTTACAAATTATGCAATGGAATATCGACGATAGTTTATGGACTATTTATGGGCTCCCTCTCCCATCTCTTCCATCATATATGTAGTATGGTTCCACCCCCATGCATGAGTGTGGAGATTATGTCCACTAATGCACCAAGCAAAGGAGGTGTTTCCTTCAGTGGGTACCTTTGTTGGGTGCATGTTGATAAGACCTACCATGGGACTAAGCTTTGGTTTGGGATCATGCTAAGGAAATTTACCATGAAATGCTACATCATGTCTGAGGGAGATGGTTTTATTAATGTGGCATAATGGTTTGGGTGTATGCTATCTAATTCAAAAAATGTTGAAGCATTCATGATGCATGTAATTTGATAAAGATTTATTAGATGATATCTCTTATGAGATTATATCCATTCATACCTGCTTGAGTCTCCATAATAGATAGAATTTACATAGGGGTAACCTATAGACGAAAAAATACTACTTTAAGTACATCCTAGTGGTTGTGCATGTTGAGAAATCAATAGGGAAACAATTAGGGAGATTTCTCTTTGCTTGATAATTGCTTGTGAAGTTATGTTGGCTTATTATTACTTTTATTGTGTTATTTTCATCAAACAATTACCAAAACCATAAATAATGAGAATTAAAAAATACAATGAAGATAAGATGTAGGCTTAAGGCCAAGGAAAAACCCATCCAAGGGGAAAACCCAATAAAATCTTCTCTTCTTATCGAATCAAATCAAATGAGAAATCCAACACCCAAAATCCAAGACAAAGACCTCCCACAAGTCCCGAGTTAGACATCCTTCCGAGATCTTCCAATAACTCAAAGTCAAATCAAGTCAAATCCTTCCAAGTGTGATCAAAAATAAAAATTTCGGCCCCTACAACATAATTTCAGACTTGCAGCAGGTATACAACTTCAACCGCTGTAATCACCTTGCAGCATCTTAGTGTCAGAGAGTTAGGGAAGAAATTTTGATTCTTTTTCCTTCTTTATCTTCACTCTCTCTCACTTGATTTCTTGCTCTTCATCACTTGTATTTCACTCTTATTATCACATAAATCAAAACTTGCTTGAGATACTCCAAATGAGGTTTCACTGTCCTCTATTTATACACATCCAGGAGGTCGAATGGGTCCCTTCCAGGGCGAACTTGGTCTTGTGGGGATAAAATTTTCATTTTTTACTAAAATAATTTTTTTTATTAGATTGAAGTCCAAATGGGACTTAAATCTAGTACAATAATGTGAATTATGAAAATATTATTTTTGACTTAAGAATACCCTAGAGAAAGAATAATGTTTTGGCCTAAATTACAAAAGATTGACATGAACCAATGCTTGAAAAATAATTTCATATATAGATATATATAGATATAATTATTATATTATATTATATATATATATATTAGAAAAATAATATCTATATATCTATATATATATAGACACGCACACACACACAACACATGAAATACATAATGATCCAAATTATGAAGACCGAACCTAGATAGGTTTTCCAACACTCCCTCTTAGCTAGGGAGGTATTCATAATTACACAAGCAGTATAAGGATACTCTCAAATTCAAATATTCTCATAAGAAGAGTCAAATTGGTAATGCATTATCAAGCATCAACATCATGACCAACATTGTCAAATTGTAATATAGTAAGGCCTTGACTGAAAATCTCTAACTCTCCATAAGATTAAAGCATAATGCTGGGAGGCATAAACATGGAAGCTAATGCCACAACTAGTCAAGGCACATACCCCATCCATATGTTCACTAGGTATGTCCTTCCAGCACTATTCTTATCTTGGATTCCTAATCCTCAAAGAATATCAGTTCTCGTTGACTACTCTTATCTTGGATACCTTGTCCAATCCCCAAAGAGCATCAGTCCACGGGACTACTTTCTATATTGGATTCCCAATCCTCAAGGAGTACTAGTTCCAAATGTTTATCCAATCCTTCATTCTCCCTAAACGTGCCTTCACTAGACTTACGGTAGTTAGTCCTGGTGTAGTGCATTATAGATGGATAATACAATGTCCCACATAACTCCCTGTCAACCAGGGAGTAGTTCCTCATTCCCTTTCAAATAGGGAATATATAATAGCTCCTTCTCAACTAGGGAGACACAACCAATAGGGGCTTCACAAGGGGAGAAATACTATACCATGTGCATTCATATTTAGGAATATATATTGACAAAAAAACAACATAATATATTAAGCATATAATAAGGGGTAAAAGGTTTTTATTTTGGCAAGTATCAAAATGGAGCTCAAACTTAATGAAAACTATAAAACGGTATAAATCATTTTAATGAAAAAATTGATACCTACAATATCTAGTGAAAATAGGGGTTTTTAAATTAGGATGGTGTATTTGGTTTGTATTGGTAGGAGGTTAAATAATGTGATTTTTAGAAGTATTCTCCAATGTGTAATAAAATTATTTGTATTGTTTAGTATGCTATGAATGCATGTGATATGTTAGAGGTTTATTGAGTGAAGCCCCAATGACACAACCATAAACTTTATCTTGTCACATTCATCAACTATGTGTTCCTCCATGGAGATCATGGTAGTAGTTGTAAGGGCTATTATCTTGCACAATCATATTATACTTGAGCTTCGACCTTCCTAGATGTTATGGAGCCAAACTCTTTCTCAATCTATCTTCATGATAGGGTTCCTGCCAAAAACATTTTATACCACTTTCCATCAACCATCATTTATAGCATCTTTGTCATCAAAAGTATATAGTCAAACCAATCAATGTAGAGCTAATCATAGCTCCCCTTGTCCATTTGGAAAGTGAAATTCTTCATCATTAAATCCATCATGACCAACAAGCTATATTGTGTCTTGATACCTATTTTTCCTTTTCCATAGCGAATAACAGTATATTCCACTCAATCCATTGGATCTTTGAATCAAGTTTTAAGCTAAACAGTTGTAGATCCATCATAATATCTCAACTACTAACTTTTCAGTTTGTACTTCTATAATATGTTCTTCCAAGTAGCCAAATCATATCTCAAACAAATCATCAATATCACAATTACTTTGTCATGCCAGCCTCTTGTCAATATGTCATGTTATGCTACCTTCCCTTTTTGAGGTCAACATCCCTTTGCATGGTCTATCTTCATACTAGAATCTTTCTTCATGTTTTTTTCCTTTTAATCATCAATCATTATGTTCATGGAAAGAACTAATAAAAAATCTTCAATATCACATCCATCAGAGTCTTTACAACTCCCTCTGAAGTTATCTTACTTTCTTCAAGAGACCATATCAAATGTTGATCAATATCACCACACGACCTGCTCATCTATCATGCCACTATATATCAAGTAAGCATATGGAATGGTTTGTTTTTATCCAAACTAACAAGACATGCCAAGCTGATTTTTGCAACCATCTCTTCCTACAATACTTCCAAAAGACACGAATCTACTTTCGAATGAAGAGCCATTTTCTAAAGATATGCATACGACTACCTTCCATATAGCCATCAAGTCATTTTTCTTTTTAATGAGATGCTTCTTTCCTAGAAGATGAGACTTCTTTCTCAAGATGAAAAATTCTTCAATTATATCTTCAAGTTGAAACTCGACTATCTCCATACCTGCACGTTTCTTCAAGATGTAATTGATGATGTAAAATATAATCCTTTCAATTCAATATGCTTCTTTCCATGATGCCATAACTTACAAAATCCAAGACTTTTCAACAAATGAACTCCATGTGATACACTAACTTCCATCTTTTAGGAAAAAAAACTACAAGTAAACCTGGTAGTGGTGGAATTCTTCAATAACAAAGAAACTTAGGATCTTCATTCTTTGACTTATTTTCAGGTTCTTCATTTTCTTTAGCTATGTAAGCTCCACTCATTTCCTTCCTCTTATTTTTATTCTTATTTTGAGGATCCTTGGGACAATATATTTTAAAGTGTCCATATTCATTGCATTCAAAGCATTGTACTTTAGATATATTTTGTGTTCCATGTGGTTGATTTTTATTATTTATTTGATGAGGCTCGAACCTTCCAAACTTCCCTTTATTCTTCTTCATTCTAGCAGTAAAAGCTTGAGAATTTTAATTTGGTTCATCTTTTGCCTTCAATATTATCTCTTCATATTTGGAGTGTCCTTTCTAGAATAAATGATTGTCACAAAACTACTCCAATCCAAAGGTAAATCATTGAGTATATAAGTGTTAATTCATAATTTTAAACCACTTCTCTAAGCCCTTGTAATTGATCCTTGAACTGTGAGACCTTTATAATATATGAGGCCAAGTATTATTTCTTTGATAACCTTGTTTTTTAAAGTCTATTCCTAAAATATATTTTCCAACTTGTCGTACTCATAGACTATAGTTTTACCAATTTTTCATAGATTTCTTTAGAAAGGCACAAATATGAAACAAATGGAATGGGATGATCCTTTATGGACTTAATGAGAATCCCTTGAGCCCTAAATTCACCTTTATTTTACTTGGCCCATTCCTAAGTATTTTCCTTCTCTGGTTCTGCAACTTTTCCTAGAACATAGTCATGACTTCATTTTCTATGAGCACCAAATATATTCTCTTCTACCATGCTTGGAAGTTTTTTTTTCCTTCAAACTGATTGCCTTCCTTGTAAAATTAAGCCATTTGATTTGAAAATTCATAAATAGAGAATAATATAGTACTTACTTGTCAAAAGATCGATCTAATTGATGATGATGTATTCATGATGCTTCCAAATATTTTGATGATCCCAAGAGTTCTTCAAAGATGTTCTTGAATTATGACTCCTAGGATGAATGACACAATGATATATTCAATTTTCTTCAAAGATGAGTGAATATGTCTTCCAAGAGTGTACATGATACTCCCAGGATTCTTGATACTTCTTTAGTGATGAATTCTATAGATATGTTTTCCAAAATAAGTGTTGATAAAAGAGATTCCAAAAGAGAGAGATTCCCATCTTCAAGATGATAATGTGTAATCAAGAGTCTTCAATGATGGAGATAGAGAGAGAGAGATGATAGTTTGTAGTAGCCTTCCTTCAAGACGAATGATTTTGATTCTTCTTCCTTGTGCCTTCCTTGTGTACTTGCTTATAACCTGCGTAAATAATGTCCTCCAAATTATTTCTTGTGAATTTCTTCCACTTGTACCAACAAGAGTGATCTTCAAGGTGCCTTCACCTTAGCTTTGATACCATGTTGAGAAATAAATAGCGCAACAATTATGGTGATTTCTCTGTACTTGATAATTTCTTGTGAAGTTATGTTTACTTCTTATATAATAAAACCATATTTAACATATAGAAACTTTACATTGAAGATGATAATTTTAAACTAAAAATTATAAGATGTTTATGAAAAATGCACCTTCTCAAAAATTCTACATAATGGAAAATCCATTTGTTTGCCAATAAAATTACAAAATTTTAACATTTTTGTAATTTGAAATAATGAATTAAATAAAATCACATATATATAATTTTAAAATAATCACTATATATCTTCCACATACTATTAAGCGAGAGAAAATCAAACCTATTTAGAGTGCAAAACATGAAAAACAAATCACCTCGAAATTTAATCCATCTCAGGTGCTTAATAAATAGTGTTAAGATAATATATATATATATATATATATAATAATATATAATATGAACACATAAATGGATACAATGCATTGCAAGTTCCCTCGGGCACTGGATTGTGTAGATAACAACTTCAATTTGCAATTCCAAAAATTTTGCTAGTTTTAGAAAAATTTGACAAAAATAGTTCGAAAGGCGCTAAATATAAGTGTGAGAATATATATTAATCTTAAATTATTTATTATTTATAATATATAACATTGAAATTTTTATTTATGACCATGCTCATATAAAATGTTCTTTTGTTATCTATCTATCTATTACCTAACTATATATCTATATATATTAATATATATTTATATATATATATATTATATATATATTATTATTATATTATATATATAATAGGATATATATATATTATAATATATATATATATAACAAGAGAAAAGAGAGAGAGGATTTGAACTCATGACATATCACAAGGAGTGCCTTGACAATGCACCCATTCACCGTCAATCCAAAACTCCATGGGGATTATTAATATGTTTTTAAATACATGTCAATATTATTGAATTTTTCATAATGAAATATTTTGTTCATGATCCACATTGAATATTTTATCATTATTTTTTTTATCCAATGTTCACAAAGTTGTGGGTGGCATAGAAAATGAGTCCATGTGCTTCCTCGGCTAGGGTAAATGATACATTTGTTGAAATTCCTCTGCCCTGAAGGTGGAAAGATCTATCTTGCTAGCACTACTCAATGCCATTGTTTTTTCATCCCTGTGAGACAATCGAGTTGATGATGTCCGCACATGGGAAGATTGTATACTTGCATGAAACCTTGTATAATCCTGACGGGTGGATGCTAAGATAAACATGTCAGTTTTTTATGTCTTCCTTGAAGTTCTCTGTGAAACTATCTTTGCTTTGTTGCCATGTCAGTGTTGAACCTTTCTTGATGAAAAGTTGAGTATCTGTATAAACTGGTAGATCAACTGACATCTGATCAATTTCTTCCCTATTACTTCTCTCGATAGTTTCCTTTGATGCAGTGTCTTGGATGCCATGTTACCTATAACTATGAGACAAATTCTCAACAACTGTTGTACCTTTGGAATAGAAAGGAAATGCATGGAAAGTGAATAATAGCTTAAAAACCAAACCAACTTCAAGACAAGATCAAGAAACAAGTCAGGCTCATGATGGGAAAATTTGCACAATTTTAGGTGACAGATGTCACTGAATGACTGTGGGAACTGTGCATTGCATAGTCCTAATAGTCAGTTGAGAAGCTTGATAGCTAGAACTGCACAATGCACAGTTTAGTCTTGGGCCTAGGTTGGGAGAGACAACAGATTTCATAGTGTTAGTGGCTAAGTTGGGAGGCTAGCTCTTGGAACTGCATAGTGCATCGTTGGAGCCAGTCCAGTACATGCTCTACACAATTCCATAAGCCAAGGTAGAGGTCTTGAGCTTCCAAATTGCGCAGTGCATGCAGTGAAGTGTGAGATCTAGGCAAAGGGACTCAGATCTTCCCAAGGGGAGTGTGAAAATTAAGCAAATCTAAAGGATGGTGTGATTTTGATTGTAGATATGACTAATTATTGATGCATACAATTGAAACAAGTGTAAGAATCAATTAACATGAAGGAAAATGAAGCATTGTTGAGGAAAATTAATTACCTATCATTTAATTATCAACCTGGGGGTTTCGTAAAACTTGTGAAGCGTGTGTGCACTACATATTCTAGAAATTAACTTTTAATTTAGATCAATCTAACTATGAAACCAAATAATGACAAAATAAATGCGCCTATTCTAATTCAACAATCAACTCAAAATAAATTATAGTACAATTATAGTACAGCGCACATAATTGAAATCTTAATCTTTAAATCTTGTAGGAATTGAAAAGCACACCTCTTTTAGAAATGAAAGTGAAAACAATCATTCTTAACCTCTCACACAGGAAAAGATATTAAAGCAAATAAAAACAAATTCTCTTAACTTCTAGGTAGAAAGAAAATAAAAACAATCACTCTTAACCTCTCACGTAGGAAAATATATGAAAGAAAATAAAAACAAATGCTCTTAACTTCTAGGTAGAAAGCAAATAAAGACAATCACTCTGAACCTCTTACATAGGAAAAGATATGAAAGAAATAAATTTTAATCTATGAAAGTAATAAATTTTAATCTATGAAAAACAATAAATCTCACACATTGTAGGTGGCCAATCCAAAAGCATGAGAGATGGCAAGTTGAGAGCTCCAAATGCAAGTGTAACCAAATCAAGGTGAATATCACTCATGAGCATGGTGCCAAATCCAAATTCTATATTCAAAACATGAGCATTTCCCCAACTTTGCAAATGCCTTTCAAAGGAGAAGGCTCTACTATTTATACAAAAACATAAGAAGCTACCTCATTAATGGAGGTCCATGTTTCTCTCCCTAGATCCCTAGAAAATGTCATAGAGTTACAACTCAAATAGGTAATGATGAGACACATATCCTCTTTGACCTTTATCCAAATCTTCTTCCATATCTTGAAGATAATTCGAATTTGAGTATTGGAGGCCACATAAGGTGCCTTGGAAGCTTCCAAATGACCTACACATGTTATGAAACTCAAGCCACTTTTAAGTATTAGAAAGTATATGTCATTTTTCTAAATTTTAACCTTTTAATTCACTTATAATACTAGAAATCATTAACTTTTGGAAAACACAAAGGTAACCCATATAATTATGAAAATGGAG
Organism: Pinus taeda; assembly: GCA_000404065.3. Classification (NCBI taxonomy): domain Eukaryota; kingdom Viridiplantae; phylum Streptophyta; class Pinopsida; order Pinales; family Pinaceae; genus Pinus; species Pinus taeda. Next base: position 126,979 of record APFE030722283.1, on the reverse strand, counting down.
GCTAAATAAAGGTTATATGGTCATGGAGTTGTGACATGTGATTGAAATGGTGATAATAAAGGTGAAAGTGGATGATATTTTGAATACATTTTGGAGACTCTATATTCCCCCCAACTAATGTTATTGCATGTCCTCATGCAATCTACTACATTGCTTAATCATGTTTTGCTTTTGAATGAGCTTGGCTTATATCATATGTCCTTAAACTTTGTATTTGATAGTATTTGACAATTTTATTTCGTTTTGCAAAGTATTCCTTGTCATACATTGAATTGTAATATGTTTGGTTGGTTCTTGTGTGACAAGAAAATCTTAATTGGTATTGGTTCTTGTGTTTCAATACCTTGTTTCTTTTTGTTGCAGCAAGATTCATTGAACACATTTAAGAATGCATAAATTATCCATATAATATGCTCATAATTTAGACATTATTTGCAAATCACATAGCTTTTGAACCATAATGCAATAGTAATTGATTAGGATAAGTACGTTAGGATGAAATGAAGTGAAATGGAATGAAGTGATATGGATGTGATAGTAAATGGATGTCCCTTGCGCCCAACTAAAGGTGTTTACGATTTTTTCAAATGAGAAAGTAAATATGGTGAAGTATTTTCCAAAAACTATAACTTCAGTATTCAAGGAATTCTGTGATTAAAAGCTAGAAAATAACATACCTTTACTTACCTAGGAAGTGGAAAAACTATGCATATGTAGAGAAGTTGTAAGTGCTATTGGATCATGGAATAGAATGTAGAATTTCATCTTCTCCTTGGTTGCATAAATGGTGGATGAGGTGGTGAAATTGGATTCTTTATTTCTGCTACTAAATCTGTTGTATCTGGTGCAAAATGCTAAAATGATATAGTCTTCACCTACTATAAAACCTGAAGGTACAATTCTAGTCATGCGAATGAATGTGTTGTTGTCGAGCATGAAGCGAAGTCATTGGATTACCGACATTAATGAATTTCATTAAAGTAATGCGAGGGAAACTCGCCATTAATGTCAACGAGTGCCAAGGTACCAAAGTACATCTTGCAAAGTGCGAATATATGAGCTGATGTCAAACCACTTGCAAGATCCAACGATCAAGGGACATTTATGTATTCCCATGATTGTCAATGTGAGAACTTGTCATTGATGCATAAAAGCCTCAAGGTACTAATAAGGACTCTAGCCCTGAACCTAGATAATGTGCTAATGTCAATAGGCCAAGACTTGTTAGAAGGGAGGCCTTAAGGAATCCTCCATTATCTAACACGAGTATGAAATGATGATTTTGGAAGGACTATGAATGGAATTTTTTGTAGTGGACCAAGGTTTATTTAATGGAAAGGAAAATGACAAGAGGTTAAACAAGCAAACAGAAAGAAAAAGGACAAATCAACATGTAAGTGAGCTTAATGTCTCTATGAATGGAAATTATGGAAAATGTAAATGGAAATCATGCGACACTTGCAAGGAAAATGGTGATGACGATGCTTAGCAAAAATTCTTGGATATCTTGTGAGTTTGGAGAGGGAAAAAGTGGTATTTATGGATGATAGAAATGGATTCAGTTGGTTTATGTCTCTTGAAATTGATCGTAGAAAACAAATCATGCATAAATTGGCCTCCTTCAATTCTTTGATTGTTTTGGAACTTGAAAACAAACATGGCACTAACATTGCAACAAACGTGAGTGTGTTCAAAGAGAAGTGATCAATTTCTCTAGGTACATACGAAAAATTTGCATAATTAACAGGTTCATGATGTGTCTTCATTTCAAATGGTTAGTCCAATTTCATAATTATGATAATATATCCAATTTCTAAAATGATGGTATAGACAATTTCCTCAATTTATGTTTGAACCATAACATTTTTATAAAGATAACAAAATATTATTTGTGAATGCTTGATGATTCCTGCAAAATAATCCTCAATGCAAAATTCATCAATCGATCTTGCAGATAAAGCGCCTTCATAGTTCATCTTCTTTCCTACATCATGTTTGAAAACATCATCATTAGACAAAACCAATAAATTTTGATCATGATTTTCTAATTAGAGTACATTCTTGACAAATAGATCAATGAGTAAAATACAGGGCTGCAAAATTGTGGTTCAGCTATAGAATTGTTGTTCAGCTGCAGAATTGCCTAGTTTCTGTAGCTAAAATCCCGAACAAACAGTTAAGTACACACAGCTATGCATTTTTGTTATGAACAAATAACCAGTCCAATCTTCAAATTGATCAATACCTCTTCTAGAAAATTTAGCAAATAGAATGATTTATTTTTTTATTTTTTTATTTTTATTTTTTATTTCTTGCTTCCACGGGTGTGTAAGTGAATCATCTCAAAAAGTTCCCCTTTTTTTCTTTTCTTTTTTTTTTTTACTTTGCTCCGATCATGAATTAAATTTCACAACAATTTTTATGACAATTTCCCATGGCAATTTTCTTTAAAAATAAAATAAAACTAATGAAATATTTACAAAATTTAAAAAGTGAAAAAAAAGACATTAAACATAATAATCACAAAACATTACATTAAAATATATACTACAAAAAAACATAACATTATACATTAAACATTAAAACACATAAAAGAAAATTGTAACATATAACAAAAATATATACATTAAAAAAACAAAACATAACATATAACATTCTAAAAAAAACATAACAAAAATAAATCAACGTAATAAATATTAAAAAAAAAATGAAATTTCCATGTAACTCGTTAACATTCTCAACAGACCGACGCTTTGACCCAATTGATCCTGAAATTCCTTCTTCCCCGCTATTGCGGGAATAGTCACCTGAAATGCCTCTTGTCAAATTTACATTATTCCCACCATATATTGTCGATTCTTTGTTGAGTAAACAAATTTCTTCGTGCTCTTGGACGTTAATGCGTATAGATGGAGGAGAAGCCATAACAAAAATGAAAATCAACTCTACTGACAGCAAGACTAGTTGAGAAAATGCAACATCATATGTTAATAGGATCTTCAGTGCCACAAAAATGATTATAAGGTATTAATTCAATACCCCTCCATGCTCTTAGATTCTCATTTACCCAACTAGATTAGTGGCCTGTAACTTCTAACTGTAGCCATTAACCATACACCGATGGATAGGTATTGACTTTAGTGGTGAATTAATAATCAAATCAATCAATTATTGTTGTAGTAGAGCTGTGAACTAATGATGACCATGGGTAGATGGTATTTCCATGAATGCGGCCTCCTTTGTTGCTCCTTTTTACATGTTTTTCTTCTGTGGTAGCGAATCCATGGATTTAGGTGATAGAAAATCACAATCCTGATTCCTCAAACCACCATACCATCCAAAATCAGATTTGATCCTTTCTCCATGGCCGCAACTGCTGTTTGTGCACTAATCAAAAACCGTTTTTTCTCACGCAATTTGCCAAATAAGGCTCCAGAGAACCCCAAATATCTTTGAATCAGTTACAAATTTGCTAAAATTGTTCCTGGATTTTAAAATTGACCCTGCTCTAAGAAAAACCCAAGTTTTATTTTTGTGATATTAGCTTTCATTTGACTAGAAAACATGTTTCAAAAATGACATTTTTAAGATTGTTACACATTTCCTCTGCAAGTATTGCACTCAGGATTTTTGGGTTTAATTTTTTGTGTGGCAAGTATGTGAGGTTGTGTGAAAATATAGCTCATGATTTACTATGCCATGAAGGAATTTGAATGCAAGTGAAGAAACTTCTCTTCCAAAGATACCTTAGAGCGCTTGATTTCTTCCTGTTCAGAAACAACTACCTTCATGGTCTCCGCTATCATTGGCTTATATGAAATTGTTTTTCACATATACAGAACAAACAACCTGCATTTCTAAACAAAATCTAGTCTCTCACCTTCAGTGTATTTCTCAGTTCACACCCCAGTTTGTTGTCGAAAGGAGCTATAGGGACTAAGTCGTTCATAGATTTCCATAAGTTCCTTCAGACTACCTTATCGAGGCCATCTTGCCTCTAATGGATGATACGGGAAAATGTTTTCTCAGGTGGAAATCGGCCAGAACGATTATTTTCTTGGTGCAAGGGGTACCGAAGAACGAGGAGTAGGTATTCGACGTTGAAGAAACATTTGTCAGAGAAGGAAAAAGAAATGGCGATGGACTTGCAGATTGGTATCAAGGAGGAGTTGTTGGAGGATGACGAGAACATTTTGAATATAGCAGAAAATCTTCATGCGGATTCTCCCATGGCAACAAAGTTGGCATTGGATTGTGATGGATGCACTAGAATTAAATCAAGTTCAACTGCAGAAACTAGTTGTTTCTACAACTCTTCAAAAAGGGAATAGATATGTACCAATTTAAAGCAAGATCTAATTTTATTTCTTTTTATTCTTTTTTTTCTAAATGATGAATTTTGGATTTTTTTTTTTAAGCTAATGAATTTTTTTTTTATTTTTTTTTTGCAGGTCGCATGAGAGCTTAAATTGCCAATTTCTCAATTCTCTTTAAAAAAAGAATTGATAATTTTTATTAAAAATTTACATTTCCCTTATTCAAAAATATGAAGATTTTTTTCTTCTTTTTCATGTTATTCTTTTGAAAATCTAACATGATTTTCTTTTTATTGAAAATATTTTGGTGAGGTTAGTGAAAAAAAATGTAAGAAAGTAAACAAAATTCTAAAATATTTTAAAGTCTAAAAATTCAAAAGAAATGCAATTAAGAACTTAAAAAAAATGTAACCAAGAACTTTAAAAAAAATGTAATCAAGCTTGATTTTATATTTCCTAATTTATCTACTCCATAGAATTATATTTTTTAAAATTTTTAAGTATATGAATGTTTCTAATGGAGCCATTTACGGATTAAACTTTCTAAAATATTCATATCCAAATTTGTGAAATGTACTTGACTGTGTATGAAGACATGAGAAACTGTCTTAACCTTTAGATTTGCTGCAAAGATATCTTGAAGAATGGATGAATGTCGTGGCACAATCATGTTTTGATACCATTCTTCAATGTAGTCTTTGTGCTCCAAAGAATATTTGATCTACATTCTAGATCCTTTGTCCATAAGTGGTTAGTATTGATTTTTTTATATTTTTTTATAAAAATGATATGTAGCTAAATGATTTATGCGTCTACATGCTTTAATCATGCATCTAGGAAAAAATTGAAAAATGAACTCTAGAATGAAAGCTAGTTCATATGCACACTTCCCTAGCAATTACGCCAAAATGTTGAGGCAAATTAATTACCTATCATTTAATTGTCAACCTGGGGTTTTCGTAAAACTTGGGAAGCATGCATGCACTATATATGCTAGAAATTAACTTTCAATTTAGATCAATCTAACTACAAAACCAAATAATGACAAACCAAATTTGCATATTCTAATTCAGCAATCAACTCAAAACAAATTATAATACAATTATAGTACAGCGCGTAAAATTGAAATCATAATCTTTAAATATTATAGGAATTGAAAAGCACGCCACTCTTTCAGAAATGAAAGCGAAAACAATCATTCTTAACCTCTCACACAGGAAAATATAAGAAAGCAAATAAAAACAAATGCTCTTAACTACTAGGTAGAAAGCAAATAAATACAATCACTCTTAACCTCTCACACAAGAAAAGATATGAAAGAAAAAAATCTTAATCTATGAAAGTAATAAATCTTAATCTATGAAAAGCAATAAATCTCACACATTTTAGGTGGCCAATCGAAAAGCATGAGAGATTGCAAGTTGAGAGATCCAAAAGCAAGCATAACCAAATCAAGGTGAACACCACTCATGAGCATGGTGCCAAATCCAAATTCTATATTAAAAACATGAGAATTTTCCAACTTTACACATGCCTTTCAAAGGAGAAGGCTCTACTATTTATACAAAAACATAAGAAGCTACCTCATTAATGGAGGTCCATTAGTGTCTCCCTAGATCCCTAGAAAATCTCATAGAGTTACAACTCAAATAGGTAATAATGAGACACATATCCTCTTTGACCTATATCCAAATCTTCTTCCATATCATGAAGATAATTCGAATTTGAGTATTGGGGGCAAATAAGGTGCCTTGGAAGCTTCAAAATGACCTACACATGTCATCAAACTCAAGCCACTTTTAAGTATTAGCAAGTATATGTCATTTTTCTAAATTTTAACCATTTAATTCACTTATAATACTAGAAATCTTTAACTTTTGGAAAACACAAAGGTAACCCATATAATTATGAAAATGGAGGATAATGAGAGGTTATATCGTCATGGAGTTGTGACATGTGAGTGAAATGGTGGTGATAAAGGTGAAAGTGGATGATATTTTGAATACATTTTGGAGACTCTACAAGCATTTAAAGAGAGTCGTCGCAACGATGACCGTGTGTGAAAAAAAGGGTAACTCATGCGACACTTAGGAAAGGAAATCTAACACTTGAAACAACAATTTTACAAGCTAAAACAAGTTAAAACACCAGTATTCATTTAAAGAAACAAGTGAAACGACACCCTCACAAGCTAAATAAGAAAAGCGGCAAAAGACTAGAAAAGAAAAACTCACTTGGAAAAGCGATGATGATCACACCGAAGGTTTGTTGATATCCATAGGAATGCTAGAGGTACAAGATTGAGTGTGTAAATGAGCTCTAGAAGCATATATTAAATATATTTGGTCAAATTAGGGCTTATGACATGCATGCCTAAAATCAAGGAAAAAGCGACACTTGGTTGGAGTTTCCAAAATAACTCAAGTGCCTCGTTCTGGTTGCTAAAAATAGATCCCTATTTTTTAGCGATGATTTTTCTTTTTTGTTTTTGTATTTTTCTGGGAAAACTTCCATGCATTGTTTGGAAAGATTGTGCAGTTCTGGGAAGAACCAGGCAACTCTTAAAGCTAATGCACTAAGCAATTTCTTAGCACAGTGGGTTCTGCGCAATTTCTAGGCTAAGTGGATCTAGGCTTCCTCCAATTTCTGCATAATTTCCTAGCTCAAGGATGGCTTCCATTTAATAGTATGCATTTCCTGAGCTCAAGGCTTATTAGCAATTAGGACTGTACAATTCCCAAGATCAAGGTCAGTTTCCCTCAAGGATTGTGTTGTTCTCTAAGGCAAACCCATAATTCTCAAAGGACCAAGTCAAAGGATATACTTGTGGGTTAGAAAAGAGCTAAGTGAGCAAACATAATCCAAGATGGAAATCTCAGTTGAAGTAGAAGTACATGGATCAATGAAAGATGAGTTATTGTGGTTTAGAAGGAAGGCTCCAAAATCAAAGCATAGGAGACATTTTGGAGTGTGGTTGTAGCTACTACAACACCAACATAGATTCCACTCAAGAAATGTATGAGGCTCTACCCAAATTATTCACAATCAAGAACATTGGTCAAATTACAAGCCTCGAGAATGAATTAAGAACTATTAAGATGATGAAGGATGATACGGTGGCATCCTTATATATAAAGATATCTAGAATTAGAGACGAACTGCAAGAAATAGTTGAAGTTATACTATAAAAAATATCATGATTAATGCCCTTCTAGGAAAACCAACCTCATCGAGTGCCTTTGCATCAAGATTCAACAATTGGAAGGATAATCCAACATTTAAACAAATGTAGAATTCATGTAGTCAAGAAGAAGTCAGAGTATCGTTAGTAAGAAACAATAAGGACGATGAAGAGGAGAAAATGTCAAATCCCTAAAATGCTCATCATCAGAAAAATTGAACCTTAAAGAACTACAAAGGACCAAAGAAGAAAGTAAACTTATCAAAGATCTGTTGTTACAATTGTCACAAGATGGGTCACTATAAAAGTCATTGTCCAGAGAGTCCAAGGAATAAGAAGAGAGACAGGGATCAAGAAAATATTGTCGATGAAGCTCCACCAAAGAAGAACAAGATGGAATAATCTAAAGTCAAATACTTATTTTCTAGAGAATCTTATGGACTCTATCCCTTACATATCCTTGTATTCTAATTTTTGAATTGTTTTCCTTTATATTTTGATTTCTAGAACTTCTATGTCAAACATGTCATGTTATAACACCTTTTATTTTTCATGTTACGTTTCCCACAAGATTGGATTAAGAGGGAGCCTTCATCAATTTACCAAAAGATAAGTATTATGTTCTTTTTTTCATCTTTTCATGTTTGGTTTCTCACATCCATACTTATTTGAATTATATGTAATGACATTTTATATTTTTGTGTTAAGATAGCTTGCTAAATACTCAAGGGCTATGGAGGAGACTTTAAAGGATAGACTTGATGCATGGAAGAAGTTTTTCCCTTCAAGAATTGATGTCATACAAGGTTTGTTAAGGAACAACTCGAGGTATGTCTTAAAGTATAAATTTTTTTATAAAGTTCTCTTCATGCAAAAGGTACAATCATTCTTTCTTTTAAAATTTGCTTTACATTAATAACATCATTATGTCTAGGGTTTTGAATCATAAAGATTTTGTTAGGGTGATTAATCACTATATTTAATCTAACCTCATTATATTATCATTCTTTTGGAACCCTAAAAAGGTTCACTGTAAATCCCTAACCTAAGGGTATGTCGATGCTAATATGGAAACCCTAGTCTACATAGGGGTTTTAATGAAATCTAGAATTCGTATTCTTTTGAATTTTGGGTATTATTATGATAAATGACTAGTTGTTTAGGTTTTTTTATCCAAAGTTATTTATTGAATCCCTAGATATTTAGAGTTTTATGAATTATTATTTATGAGCAAAATCCTTATAATATTTATAGTAAGATCCGATGAATGAAGCCCTAGGTGTATGTTCATCTATCTGATCAAAACCCGTTCCTAGTCAAAAATTTTGTATGTCTAACTTTAATGTAGTGATATTTGTGTCTTGGGTTTACATAGTATATGTTGTTGTATGCTTGTGCATGATTAAAAAATCTGAGATATCTATATATGCTAACCTAATTGTTCATTCTCATAGTTTGTAAATTCTAGGGTTTGTAACAAAGCCCTAGTAGAAGTTTGATATTCTAGGATATGATGATATTTTTTCTCATATGATGATTAAATCTAGGGTTTGCAGCAAAACCTAGTACAATCTAAATTTTATAGTAGAATTGCTATTTGATTGAATTGTTAACATCTAAGGGTTTGTGTCTCTAAGATGGAATCTATGGTTTGAAATGGATCATAGTAGAATTTGTCATATATCTCTGAAAATAATATTGGGGCCCTAGATAGAATGAGACTAATTTCTTGATTAAGTCACTTTATGTTGTAGTATAGGGTGTGTAACAAAACCCTAGCAAGAAGTTGAAGTTTAGAAGTATGTGTCTCTTGTTGGTTAGGAACCTAAATAAGTTTAGGTATTTGATGTCTAACGTATAATTATCCTATTATAGTATTGACACGATTCTAATATAGTTAACTTCATGCTTTTGTATTTGGTTGTACTTGTTGTTTAAGTTGTGCAGGTACATAATCTTCAGGATGTTGGAGATATTCGTAAGTAAAGTTGACTTGATAATATTGGTAAACATGATGAAGAATGAACATTATCAAGATGACCTTGAGGTTGTAAAAAGGAATGAAGCCATGACAGGTTCTCTAATGTTGATCTCCCAAGATTAAGAGGGAGGGCATATTAGATAGTCATGATGGATACCTTGAAGAAGAAATTGGAGAATGAATGAAAGTACTACAACGTATTGAGGATGTCTTGGTGTCGTTGAAAAAAGAAGAAAAATATTTCGACTAGTTTCATATGAATAACTTGATATAAGTGGCATCAAAATGATTGAAGACCACAAAGGTTTGTGTTTACTAGTATGTATATTTGAAATTTTATTACTAATTGGGGTTTGTGCTTGTCTCTCCATAAACAGGTTGAACACTCTAGGAGAATTCTTGGACAAATGGATATATCTAGTTTATTAGGGAGAGATGAAGCATCTAATGGCCTATCTTTGTTTGATTTCTAGATCGCCAAGAGGGAGGTTGGCATTGATCTTGGAGATTTTACCTTGGATAAGCACTTAGATCCCTAGGTTCATGGTTAGTTAGTAAGCCTGATGGTACCTAGAATGGATGAAAGCTTTAGTCCATCTTATTCCAACCCAGATAGATTACCATGGTCAGGTATCAATTTTGCATCACTTAGTGTGCTATAACTTTTCATAGTTTATTTTGGAGATCTTCCATGTACCTCTATTGATATAGGTAATTATGAATACCTCCCTAGTTAAGAGGGAGTGTTGAAGAATGTAATTAGTGTCGGTCTTCATAATTGTATTTTAGTCATTATAAAATGTATTTATCAAAATAAAGAAAAATAAATTTTATTATTAAATACATTAACTTATTAGATCATGGGTTTCATGCTTGGGTAAACTATGTATCAAAATTCTGAAGTTGCATCGAAGATGGGAAATTGCATCGAAGTTGTGAAGCTAAATCAAAGCTATGAAGTTGCATGAAGGTCGAAGCTGTGAAGCTGCATCAAAGATCTGAAGCTACATAAAAAATGTGAAGTTGCATAAAGGTTCAAATTATGAAGCTGCTAGACTAGAGCTATTGAAGATGGTAGATTGAAACTGCAGTTGTAAAGCTAGGTTGAAGTTTTGAAGTAGGGGGTCGAAATTATGGGTTGAAGTTGCATTTGAGAATCGAGCACTTGGAAACTTTGGAAGAGATCATATATCAGAAGGAAGAGTAGACTTGGTGGAGGAGGAAGGTCTTTTGGTATAGCGTCTTGGCCTATCTCAATTTGAATCTACTGAAGGAAGAGTTCTGACTGGTTTTTCAGCTATAAAGGGGTTTTAGCCCTAGCTGACTGCCTCCACTTGGTTTCCATGATCTTCATGCTTTTTCTTTGATGATTGCATGATGAGAAAAAGATAAAGGAATAACATAAAGAATCTAATAAGAACATAATAATATCACTAGTAATTATCAACATAAGAAAATATTTCTTCCTTTCTGATTTTTCGACAAATGGTTGCATAGGTAAAGCACCAAAACCCCTAGGTATGGGGTCAGTTCAATAAGGGTAGGAAATAGTATCCAATATATGGGGAATTATGCTTTGAAATGAAATTTCTTGGATATCTATCCCTCTAAGAAATCTCTAACCACTGGATAAAATCTATATAGAAAACCAAAGGCTAAATGGAGTTGAAACTAGCCTCAAAAGAGTTCATCACAATAATCTTTCGTTATGTAGAAGAAAGATGGAAGGTCTTTGAGAAATGATCTTACTTCTACAACTCGACAAGAATACACCTAAGATACTAAATAAATATACTCTCCCAACAAGGAATCCTTCACCTTGGCACTAGTATGTATTAGGTTTTATTCTAGAATTCTAGTATTTGGAGACACTCGTGGGAAATAGAAACACTTTGGGAAGGTTTGTTAAGATCTTAGATATCAATAAAGTAGAAAGATATGCCAGATTGTGTGTTTATATGGATGTTAGCTCTAATTTGTTAAAATCCATAGTCATATCATATCAAGATGTAGTTTGGGTTAAATCCATTGATTATGAACTCATCCTATCTCGGTGTCAAAAATGCCATTAACATGGAAATCTTTTGAATGCTCCAAAACTACCACAAATTTTGAAAGAAACTTAGGATGGGGAGGAATTTTACAAAGCTACAGCTAATGCAAGACCAATTAGAAAAAAAATAAGCACTTGGGAAAATAAAATCAAGGGAATCGTCCAAAGGAAACCCTCTTAAATCAGTTTTTCATTTTATGCCTTTGTATATGATTTCTATTTTGGAAGCCTCCATGAATGTAATTAAGAAAATAAATAATTTGAAAAGGGTATTTATGTTGAGACGTACAAATAAATAATGTAAATGGGCATTATTGTCCTAAGATAAGGTATGTCATCCTAACAGAGAAGTAAGCCTTGGTATTAGAGATCCTCTTCTAGTGAGTAAAGTGTTAGAACCTAACCTTTGCCAGTGATTAAAAAAAACAAAGGGGAGATTTGGGTGATATGTGGAGAGAAAAATATTCCCTCGACATTCATGAAAATTCCCTAGTGTGCATAGATGGAAAATGTCTACAATCTTTTATCTAGTAGAATAACACATAAATAGAAATTTAGTTCAAAACCACCACTTTGAGGAGGTGCGTAATGGAAATTTAATCCTCTTTTGGGAAGACGTGTGGTAATAGGAACCTATCCTAGCACAAAAAGAGGAATTGGATCCAATTTGACTTATGGTTAGGGTAGTTGGATGGACTAATATTAACTAATACTTGGACATGGTATGGAACATAAGCCAATTAAGGATACATAAATGGATACCTGGAAAATGATTTCCTAGTTAACAGAGGAATGAAGAGCGCCATAAAACCTATGGAATTTCCCAATCCCATATGATTAAGATTAGCACAAAGGGCCCACGGGGCTTTAGATTGACGGTGAATGGGTGCGCTGTTAAGGCACTCCTTGCGATAGGTCACCGGTTCAAATCCCCCGTGGGTACTTAGGTTAGTCTTAACGTAGAAAAAAAAAAAACATTAGCACAAAGGAAGATATTTTACAGTGGTAGTGGAGAGGATATAGTAAATTAAAATTCAAAAAATAATATTGTTTAGTGGCTGGATGGCTTCAAGATAGCCCTTCTCAAGAATGGGACTCAATATGGAACCTATAATTATGAATGAAAGTATTGACCATTTTGTGGCTTCTCAAACTCAAGGAACTCTAACTTGAGATAATATTATTCAATGAGGTTTTATAGGACCATCAAAATTCCCTTATGTCTAGTCAAGGAAGAAACCTAAAACAATTTATTTATAACATGCAATTCCATAATAAATCAATGGGATAGTGGAAATGATTTTTGATTGATTAGATAGATCTTTCACGGCAATTCATGATACCATATATTAGTAGAGGACAGATCCATTCAACAACAATATCCTCAATGTATAATGGAATAATTTCTTGGGATTTGCATTATTGGATGTTTGAAAGGAAAGGAATAGGAGGATCTCAATACCAAATCCCTCAAGGAAGAAAAATTATGGGATCTTATCTGCTAAAGCCTAGGGAATTAATTACAACAAGATCTTGGAATACGGAATCCCAACAAACATCTAGTTCAAAGTTTTTATTTTTGTAAGAGCTAAATATTATATGGATATGTTCAATGGTTGCCTCACTAATATAGGACTAAATCTATATCATTGCAAATAAATGGTATCCCCTTTCACTTGGACAAATAAAATTGAATTTCAATGGGGCATCTAAAGGTAACCCTAAATAGGCTAGGTCGTGAGGAGTTTTCTAAAACAATGAAGGTTGGGTTCTATGCATGTTCTCCAAATGATTAGTATAGAAAAATAATAATGGATTATATCTCATATGTCTCATTAAGGGATTGCATTTGGTTGTTGATAGGGGAGTTACCTCTCTCATTTTTGAAGGAAACTCATTCTTGATAATCCAAGTGGTCTACAACATCAAAGATGAAACCAAACAATTAAAGATCTCAACTAATTGACAAATCATAATAGGGTATTCCAAGGTGGACAAATTTCTAAATATTTTTTCTATTTTCATTTCCTAATACATAAGACAATCTCCCATTGCATTGGAAAATAGGTTGGCCAATGTGTTGGAAAAAGTAACTATTTTCCATCTTCAATAATGTACTTGAGTCATTATGTAATGTACTTGTCAAAGGAATAAAGAAAATAATTATTATTATTATTGTTGTGAATCATTAAAGCATGAGTTTCATGCTTGGGTTACCATGTTTTAGGTCAAAGTTGCCATTGAGGACTTCTAGGATTGATTCTAAGTCTATAGAATTATTGTACATTTACAGAGACCCTTCTTGGGCTTTTAAATAATGTAAAAAGGTTTAGTATTGAGTAAAATATGAATTATGGAACCTCCACACCATGTCGGCCTAAGAGAAGATCAAGTCGGCCTAAGGACTCATTCCATCCCACAAGAATACTATAAAAGGAAATACTGTGAATTCATTTAGAGCATCACTTCTCATCAAGTTTGAATTCTCTCTACTAGGCAAAAGTGCAGAAATCTTGTTGTTGAGCAGAAGTGTGAAGTGGGTAGCAGGCAAAGTCTTTTTCTAGGAAACCGAAGTGAATGCGAGCTTTGGTGAGTCTAAGGTGTCAAGGAAAATCCAAATTTTGGTGGTGTTCTCTCTTTGTTTCGTGTTACGGATTGGGAGATCAAACTCTTCCAAGTTGGACTATTGTCGAAAGCTATTAGCTATTGCAAGTGGCTGCATAGTTAAAGTTGTTGGGAAGAGTCAATCTTCTGGAGGTTGGCTTGGTGTGGAGGGAAGGTTTGGTCAAGGTATAGGGTGAAGAGTGTCAAAGAATACTATTGAAAGGAAGAATTACTTTGACTGAGTTTTCCCCTCGAGGGGGGTTTTGTCCTAGAATGTGCCTATATCTTGTGCTCATTGTTTTATGTGATGTTTCTTATGGTAATTTCTTTATGAACTAAAGAAAGAATATTTAAATAATAGTAATAATAAGAAAAATCACAAGTAATTATCAATATCTAGAAAATATTTATTTCCTTTCTAATTTTCCAACATGGTATCAGAGCTTTGGTGAAGAAAGAGGAAAAAGGAAGATCCATTCATAGGCACTATCTCAGAGAAGGAGTCTATTATATTCAAGGAAGATTTCTAACTCTATCAAGGGTGAGAACAACCTTGAAGGAGGATCTAACTTCATATCTTGGAAGAAGAGGATTGACCTAATCCTCGAGAAGAACAAGGTGCTAGATTTAGTAAAAGAAAATGTAAAGAAACCTACAGAAGATGTCAGTGATGCCGACAAAGAGAAATTCAGGGATTTAGAATTGGTGGTTATGACTCTAATGGTATAAGGGAAAAAATAAAATGTTATCCCATTCATAACTAACATCGATTGTGCTCAGGAGATGTATGAAGCCTTGTCGAAGCTGTTCACTATTAAGAACATTGGTCAAGTAGAAAGTTTAAAGAATGAGCTGAGGAGGATGAAGATGAATAAAGAAGATATTGTGGCAACCTTCTTTGTGAATATAGCTAGATTCATGGATGATCTCTTGGCCATCGATGAGATTTTTCCTTACAAATAACTTGTGATCAATGCTCTATTAGGATTTCCACCCTCGTGGGGTGCATTTGTTATAGGTCTCAACAGTTGGAGGAAGCCCCCAACAACTCCCAAAGATAAGTATGTCATGTATTTTCAGTTTTGGGTGCATGTACTCATTTATTTTTTACTATATTAAATACTAATCACCATTCCCCCTCTGTTTTCTTAATCAAGAAAACATCCGAAAGAAGGGGGATATCTCAGGACAAGGTTAGTCAAGAAACAAAGGTATGATTTGAATACATTGATTGAAAGGATTATTCATTTGATGATCTATTACTAACTTTGTTATGACTACATATATTGAATATTAGTGATTCTTGTTTGGGTGATTCATCTCTTGATAAATCTACCCAACCCACTCATATTCTTGATTGACTATGTATAACCCTAGACAGGTTTTGGAAAACCCTAACCAAAGGGTATGCTAATGTGAATATATGAAATCCTAAGCTGGTTAGGGTGATTATGAAACGCTAGTTGAATTTTTATTGATGATGTCTTGTTTGGTATTTTAGTGTGATCTAGAAATCCTAACTTGTTAAGGGTTTAATGATGAGGTCTAAAATCCGAAACCTTTAAGGTAATGTTGGGTTTGCTATGTTTGTACATTGGAGCCCTAGATCATTAGGGTTTGGTGGAATGTGTGATTCTAAATTGGAACCATAACTCATTGGGGTTTGGTGGAATGTATGAGAAAGACCCTTACATTGTCTTAAAAATGTTTTCTTTGGTACGTGTGAGTTTGTTTGATCAAACCATAGTGTAATCAAAATAATTGTGTGTCTAACTCTTATTTGATATTGTTGTGAAGTTGGTTTTGAATAACACATGATATGATATATATTTTCATGATGATGAAATCTAGGCATATATAGATATGTCCTTTTGGTTGAAATCCTAGGATTGGTCTAGGTCAAGATGTATTTATGTTATTGGACATACGATATGCTTATATATGATTATGAATTCATAGATATGTGTGTTGACTTGGTCATTGATGGTCATGAGTCTTATGATTTAATGGAAGTCCTTGTGTGAGATTCTAAGATGAATATATCTGAAAATCTAGGGTTTAGCAGTTAAATCCTAGTAGTGAAATTCTCTTGTGTGAAATGAAACAATATGAGATCTATGTATGTAATGATTGTTGAGATAATGAAAAGGGAATTCTAGGGTTTTGGAATTAAACTTGAGTCAAAGTAAAATCTCTAGAATATGATGATTTGAGATTTTTATAAAGTTTGGTGAATTTGTAAATTCTAAGATTTTTGTAGTTGAACCTTAGTTGAAGTAGAAATATCTAATGAATATTAACTATATGATAACATGAGAGATTTGTTGAAATTTAAATTTTTGGTTGAGATTGACGATTGCTCAGAAATCTAGGTTTTATAAACTAATCCTAGTGGTAACTTGTCATGTTAGTGAGTGTTTGATGGTTGATTGAAAATCTAGGGTTTGGAACCAACCCTAGTGAAAGATGATTAGGTTAAGTTCTTATTGACATTGATGGATTTGTTTGTATGAAATATAGGATTTGTGTGAATCTTGAGTGAGAAGTCTAACATATATGTTTTGAAAGGTTGTTAGATACTTCGAATATCTATATTTGTGTGAATGGTTTTTAGGGTTTTCTATTGTTGTAGTGAGGTATGTCATGCCTTTGGAAAACATATTGAAACCCTATATGGAATGAATGTCGTTATGAAATAGTCTAGGGTGTATAACAAAGACCCTAGCAAGATGTCGAAGTGTATATGTATCTTGTTTAAAATTTGGGTATCTGATGTAAATAAAGTTGAAATGCTTCTATGGTTTTGATATGGATAACATCATGCTTCTATAGATTTGGTTGTACTTTCTATTTAAGTTGTGAAGGTACATAATCTTCAACTTGGTGGAGATGTGATGAGCATGATGAGGATGATGATATCTCTGATAAAATTTTTGGAAGCCATGAAATTTTCTCCGATGTCGAAAAGAAGGAGCTGATGTCCTAGAGGAAGAATGAATAGAGGAGATCTCCTTAAGATTAAGAGGGAGTCTAGATAAAGAGGTGCTTACTCGTTGAGAGGGAGGGCCTAGCTTGGTATCAATTGAAGAATGAATTTCGGAGGATATGTTCTTTCATGTAAAGTAGGAAATATGATTGTGGAATTATTAAATTATTGAATTAAGGCTTTTGTGATCCATATCAAGTTTTTGATTGAGGAATCTTCTGTCAAATATTCATTTGATAGTCCTACTATGAAAAGTTGAGAAGCAACAACTATTGCCTAGAAGAACCTAGAGGTTTGTATTTGATTATGTACATGTGAAAGTATGTTATTATTTGGGGTTTTGTTTGTACAGGTGAATCTCTCGAAGGATTTGATAGCATGTTGGTCACCAATCTATTTTATTGGTATAGATTGGACATTCTTGATCTGTTGGATCAAGGAGTGTTTAGGATTTGCGAGTGAAGCATTGCCTAGGGAGACATCTAGATGAAAATTTGTGTTGATGTCTGAGTCCCCAAAGTTGGAAAGGTGGTGTTGATTATTGAGCTCTATTTTTGTTACACACCTAGATTTTGGTTTGGTGGTTAGCAAGTAAGCCTCATGATACCTAGAGAGGCTGAAAGCTCCATTCCATCTTAGTTCCACTTGGATAGATTTCCTTGGTGAGGAATCCTGTCCATGGAATTGCAGTGCCTAAATTTTTGAGTGATCGGTTGGATAGATTTTCCTAGTTAGGAATCTAGTCTATGGAATTCCAGTGCCTAAAGTTCTTCATGGTTCATATAGTTTGAGATTTTCCATTGTGTATGTACATTATGAATACCTCCCTAGTTAAGAGGGAGTGTTGGCAAAATTAACTATGTTTGGTCTTTAATAATGTACTTGAGTCATTATGTAATGTACTTGTCAAAAGAATAAAGAAAATTATAATTATTATTATTATTGTGACTTATTAAAGCATGTGTTCCATGCTTGGGTCATCATGTTTTAGGTCAAAGTCTCCATTGATTACTTCTAGGATTTATTATGAGTCTATAGAATTATTCTACATTTAAAGAGACTCTTCATGGGTTTTTGAATCATGTAAAAAGGTTTATTATTTAGTAAAATATGAATTATGTAACCTCCACACCATGTTGGCCTAAATGAAGATCAAGTCGGCCTAAGGACCCATTCCACCCCACAAGAAGCCCATAAAAGGAGGACTACGAATTCATTTGGAGCATCACTTCTCATCAAGTTCAAATTCTCTCTATTGGGAAAAGGTGTGAAAATCTTGTTGTTGGATAGAAGTACGAAGTGGGGACCTAGGAAAGTCTGTTGTAGGAAGCCAAAGTGAATGCGAGTTTGGGTGAGTCTAAGGAGTCAAGGAAAATCTAAATTTTGGTGGTGGTTTCTCTATGTTTTGTGCTCTGGATTTTGAGGTCAAAGTATTCCAAGTTGGAATGCTGCTAGAAGATATTAGATGTTGCAAGTTACTACATAGAAGAAGTTGTTGGGAAGAAGTCAATATTTTGGAGGCTAAATTAGTGTGGAGGGAAGGTCTGGTCAATGTATGAGTCTCAAAGAATACTAATGAAAGGAAGAATTAATTTGACTGGGTTTTACCCTCGAGGGGTGTTTTTCCCTAGCATGTGCCTACATCTTGTGTTCATTGTTTTATGTGATGTTTCTTTTGGTAATTGCTTGATGAACTAAAGAAAGAAGATATAAAGAATAGTAATAATAAGAAACATCACAAGTAATTATCAAGCTCAATAAAATCTTTATTGACTTTCTGATTTTCCAACACAATGAAGGGGTCTATCAATCCACTCCAATGAAGTTATGAAATTTTCTAACATATCCAAAAGCCACTTCAATTTTAATTTTTTTCTATATTTATTAAAGACAATCAACTCCTTAGTCAAGTTATAGATCACAGTGTGAATAGATGGCAAGGTAGGAAGCGCAAGGTGGTTGAGTGGGAGTGACATGTGGAAAAGTGGATGGAGGTGATGGATGTAGGTTATAACTCTAGAATGTGTACTCTTTCTTGATTCATATTGGATCATTATATTGTTTTCCATCCATCCATCTCAATTATTTTAGAGTAGAAAAAGTGGAGGAATAAGATCACATGTACATCTTTACTAGTGGGACCAAAGTTGGAAAATTGGGGTATGAAACCTTTCAAGAGTAGTTTGAGGCATAAAATTGTATTATTTCATAGTCTACACATAAAGACATTTCCAATGGTGTAAGAATCACTTCAATCAAATTCTGTATGAAAATTTTATGCCGCTCAGAAGTTGGTATTATTTTTTTAGCCACCATAATTAGGGATGATTCAACATCAACCCCCATTACTATAACTCAATTCCCTCACCAAAAACGAAAATAGCACAGTAACTTCCTTGATTAATAATACTCTAGAATAGTTAATATTGTAACTCTAGTTAATAGTTGAGGGTGTAAAACTTAACCACTAGTAGGCTATTAGGATGTGTTATAGCTTGACCCCTAGGAGGGAAAGGTGTTCCATTATATTTGAGTGAATTTTTTTCGAAGTAGAAAAGAGTAGTTGAGAATGGATAATGAGAAAGAAAACAAACATGATTTGTGTACTATAGAAACCCATAGCCCATAGGCATCATTTATGTATACTTGTATATATTCTACATTCAAAGAAGGAGAGTAGATCAACCTCACCTTCTAGCAGGGTTTTCTCTTGAAAGGGTTTTCTAGGGTATATATTGTGTCTTTTATGGTTTGTGAGTTTTATTTCACTTTTCTCTATTTTTTGCATAATTATAATTTACCTTCATAAGTAATAAACAATAATTTACATATCTAAAAATATGAGAAATAAACTCTTATGGTGTAGATTTTAGATTTCCTAATATATTCTATTAGATGTATTGTGACAAATTGTTTATTGCAATATCCACATCAATTTACAACTGATATTAGTATCATAGTGGGGGTATATTGTGAATATTTATAGGGGATCCAATTGGCTAAACCAAAAGTCATAAAAACGTAGCCGCGGTTGATGAATCTTTAAATAAAACTATTGATCTCGCAAAGGAGAGTTTTGTGCATCTAGAAGCACAAGTTGCAGATAAAATTGATTATGTGAAACTCCTCATGGTGGCATTGATTGATAATATTGGGCTATTTAGAGAGTATGGGGGTTCTAATGCAAAGATCCAATCATATAAAACATTAGGAGATTGAGAAGAAATTGAGAAGGAGCCAAAGAAAGAACCTGGGAAATATAAAAGCAATTCAACTGTTATGAACCATTCATAGTCCCTATTCAAAACTAAAGAAAAAGTCGATATCAAGTCATGTCAAGGTGAGATTGATGCTCTAAATCTAATCCATTGGTTGCACCAATTAGAAGTTTATTTTAGTGTTCATTCTAGAGGGGAAGAATAGAATATTTCATTTTCTTAGTTTCAATTAGAGCGCCATGCACTGAGCTAGTGGGAAAGTCACATGGATACCTTGAGGTTGGAGAGAGATTCTCCAATAAATAAGTGTTATTGAAACCAGCTCATAGAAAGATAGAAAAGATAGATCAACACCTTATAAATAAGCCTCTTCGAGGGGGCAACCTCCTTTACATTACACAAATGAATAATTCTTAGATGATACAAATGACAAGACCTCCTTTCTCTATATAGGAGTCTAAGAGGTCATAATATAATCAGAGTCGACATAAAAATAATGATGAAAGGGCACAATAATAACAATAGTGGACTTCTATGGGGCACAATAATAACAATATGGGGACTACATGGGCACAACAATATAATAATGGGGATTTATGAATAACAATAAGGGGTTACACTAGTAGTATAGGGGCCTAACATGCCCCTCTCTTTCAAAAAGTGTTGTCCTCAATGATTGAGTAGTTCTTTATGCTTCTGTATAAAATTCTTGTCCTCCCATGTGGAATCTTCAGTGGGTAAGTTCTCCCACTTGATGAGATACTCTGAAATTGATCGATTTCATCACTGTCAGGTTCTTAATTCTATGACTCCTCCAGGTTCCAATATGATTTTTCCTTCCTCTTCAAGTTATGGCAATATTGTTTGAATTGGGATCTTCTGCAACTTTTGGATGAGTGGCCACACTTCTTGGTCCTTCTTTCATTGATCCCTTGCTTCATTTATCCAATTTGGTTGGATAATAGAAATATCACAAAACAATGCTTCCACCTCCTCATCCTTTCTTGAGAGTGTATCTGCAACAACATTTTGCTTCCCTTTTCTGTAGATGATTTCAAAGTCATAACCCAACATATTTGTGACCAATTTTTTCTGTTCTTCTAAAGGTAATATTTGTTCTAAAAAGTATTTAAGACTATCATTATCGTCTTTTACCTTGAAGTGTCTTCCCATTAGGTAAGGTCGCCATTTCTTAAGTGCATCTAGTATTTCCAACATTTCCTTCTCATAAATAACTTTCTTGAGATGTAGCCATAAAAATACCCAATCACCTACATCAAAACTTATTTCACTACAATGCTAATCTACTTGTTGTTTCATTTGATTCTTCACCAAAGTGGCATTATCCTTTAAAAGTTGGAGAACATTTTGTTGATGCTCGATGTGACCTTTCATTGGTTGAACCTTTTTCCTCTTGATATGTCCTTCTATCTTTAGAGTTTGAGGAGTGGTAATTTCTTCCAATGATTTACAAGATATGGTCAGATTCATTTCTTGATGCTCAATGTGATCTTTCATTTCTTGAGCACTTTTCTTTTTGATATGTCCTTCTATCTTGATAGTTCGAGGAGTGGTAATTCTAGCTAATGCATTACAAGATATGGTTGGATTCATTTCTTCTTTCTCGATGTGATATTTCACTTCTTGAACCTTTTTATTCTTGATATGTCTTCCTATCTTGAGAGTTTGAGGAGTTGTAATTCTTGCCAATGCTTTACAAGATATGGCCGGATTCATTTCTTCTTTCTTTGGGGTTGGTTCCTGGTGTATATCCTCTTCTTTTGATGTTCCTTGATCTTTTTCTTCCTCCTCTTCATAATCTATGTAAAATAATTTCTTCTTAGCACACTTATGACCTTTAGAGCATTTGTTGTCACAATTGTAACAAAGCCCTTTTTCTATTTTTTCTTCCAATTATTGTGTGTCAACCTTGTAGGTTGTGGAAGGCTAGGAGAAACAACACTTCTATGTTTATAGTTATGAGGGGTAGAATTCCTTGTTTCCATAATTTTGCTTTCCACTTATTTGAAGTAGGGAAACCCTAGAATCCAAAGCTCTGATACGAACTGTTATGAAACCAGGTCACAAAAAGATAGAAAAGATAGATCAATGCCTTAGAAATAATCCTCTTAGAGGGGGAAACCTCCTTTACATTACATAAATGAATAATTCTTAGATGATATAAATGACAAGACCTCCTTTCTATATATTGGAGTCTAAGGGGTCATAATATAATCAGAGTCGACATAACAATAATAATGTAAGAGCACAATAATAATAATAATAATAGTGGGCTTCTATGGGGCACAATAATAACAATATGGGGACTACATGGGCACAACGATATAATAAGGGGGATGTACTAATAACAATAAGGGGTTACACTAGTAGTATATGGGCCTAACAATAAGTGGGAGGAATTAAAAAACCTCATAAAGTCACAATTTTATCATATAGGGTATGTAGAGGACCAATGGATCAGATGGCATTACTTTAGGCAGAAACAATGACAAAGTGCATAAGAGTACACTACAAATTTTGAAACATGGCCATAATATTGGGATCTCCCCAAATAACCCATTCGTACTCCTCAAGTATTTTAGGGGTATACAATACCATCTATGGAAGTAAGTGATGTTGTTCAAACCTAGACGAATGGACGAGCATTTGATACAAGAATATTACCTAGAGAACATAGGCTATAAGAATGGTAAATCAAGTGGGATAAAGTATAAGGAGTAATAGGATGCTTCTAAGGAGGGGAAGAATAAATGGAATGGGGGAAAATATAAAAATATGGTGGCCACAACACACCATTGTAAGGATCTGAGAAACCACTACAACCATTGTAACATTAATAGTCATACTTAGGAGAAATGTTGGAAATTGCATATAGAGCTTAACACGAAGAACAAAAAGAAAGATAATAAGAAGAAGAATTTCATGGCCACTAAATCAAGCGGACATGTTGAAAATAACTTTTATGTGGATGAGAATATCGTCTATATGTTAATGTAGAAGGAGGTGAATTTGAGTAGCCTTCAAACAACAATAAGATAATGAAAACACTAAGATCTTCCATATAAAAATGTAGGTAAAGAAGACAAATATTGATGCCATATTGACTCTAGATCATAGCAAAAATTTCATTGTAGAAAAGCTGGTCAAAAAATTGGGATTGGAAGTTCATGATCATCCAAGCATATATCCATAAGTATGGGTAAACATGGATGCCAAAATAAGGTTAACCAAATAATGTAAAATCAAATTTATTATCACTGCTTATTTTATTTATGAAGTAGAACTAGATGTAGTTCCCCTTGATGTATGCGGAATGGTGTTTGGAAGTCCGTATGTGTACATCTAATATGTAACATTCATGTGGAGATCCAACCAATACCAACTCATGAAGGATGGATAATTGTTCACCATCAATGCACACAAGAGAAAGTCCTAAATTTCAATGGTAAGTGTCGACCAAGCGAAGAAACTAATTAGTTCTAGTAAGAAGTATGTTTTGTTATTTTTAAGTGAAAACAAATATGTAAAAGAGTCAATAAGAGAAAAATCATCCTTGGAGAGGTGTACTTAACAATCAGAAGAGTTTCTACAAGCATATAGGGATGTGTTCAAAGAGTCTAAATGGATACCACCTAAGAAGGAAATGGAGCATAGGAAATAACTATTGTTGAATTCCCTATTGCCAAAAAATGGGATATACAGGTAGTCCATTATACAAGTGAGTGAGGTAAAGAAGTAGTCGTAGTAACTACTAGAACAATGTATCATTCAATTGAGTACATCATGATGTGCGTCACCCATCATCAACGTGCCAAAGAAGGATGATGGAAGATGCTCATTGATTATAGGGCATTGAACAAAATCACACTCCAAACTTATCAAACCAAACTTAAAGTCCAGATATCACCAAGTTCAAGTCAGAGAAGAAGATACCTGGAAGACCACCTTCAAAACCAAGCAAGGTTTGTATGAGTGGATAGCCTTTCCATTTAGCTTATGCAATGCACCAACTACATTTATGAGGTTAATGAATGAAATACTACACCATTTCATAAATTCATTTGTTATTTTATATTTGATTGACATACTGGTATACAATGCTACCAGGGAGGAGCACATCTCACATTTAATTTAGGTTCTAGAGATAATAAATAAGTACTAGCGGCTAGTAAATCTCAAGAAGTGTGAGTTTGCATAACATTCTTTAGTGTATTTGGGATATGTAATAGGTGGAGGAGAGATGAAAATAGATCTCACCAAGATGGAGGCCATCATGAAGTTGTTAGTGCCTAT
The DNA here is from genome assembly GCA_000404065.3 of Pinus taeda. Taxonomy (NCBI): domain Eukaryota; kingdom Viridiplantae; phylum Streptophyta; class Pinopsida; order Pinales; family Pinaceae; genus Pinus; species Pinus taeda. The sequence goes on along the minus strand of APFE030722283.1, from coordinate 102,326 downwards.
TTCTAAGATTGAGAGTTTTGCTTGGATAGACAAGTACTTCAGAAAATACATAGCCTTGTTTTAAGTAGTAACAACACCACTCCACACGATAATAATAAATGGTAAGAGTTTCCAGTGGGGAAAGGGCTAGCAGAGGGATCTTCATGAGTTAAAGAAGAAGATTAATCGATAACCAGTTATAGCATTAATGAACTTCTAGCATCCCTTCATAGTGGAGACATATGCAAGTAGGTATGCTATGAGAGTGGCCTTGATTCAGGGAGGAAGTCCTATATGGTACCATTTTGAAGTATTTCATTGCGAAATTTGTAATTCGCCTACCTATGATAAGGAGCTCTATGTCCCAGTGCAAGTTGTGAAAAAGTTGAAACACCACTTAATGGGAAAGGAGATAGTAATCCACATAGATCATGAGCCACTACAATACCTACATGCCTCTAAGAGTAAGCTACAACAAACTAGGAATTACAAGTGGATGGGGTTTTTATAGTAGTTTTATTTAGTGATGAATTATAAGAATGGTAGCACAAATAAGTTGGTCCACATGCTTTCAAGGCCCACCACATCAAATATCATAGTTTTGGAACTTTGATGCACATGGATCCATTCACCCATGATGCATACTAAGAAGCATATTCAAAGGATGAGGATTCCAAGGGGGTGTTTTAGTAGTTGCAGAGACAGATTCATGTGCATGATGACAACAAAATAATTGACTACCATCTCAAGGATGGGTTACTCTACATGTTGGACAATTTCTGTGTTCCTAAAGATGAAAAGCTATAGGGTGAATGCATGACTATAGACTACACTTTTGGTCCAAATGTGGTGATGAAATTTCAAGTTTTTCCTCTTTTATTGAATTCAAGTCCTCAAAATTCATATAAGAATTATGAATTTTAATTCAGAGTAAAAAAAACAAATTGTGGAGAATTATCTTATTGTCCTAATGATATTTTTGGAAAAATATTTAGTGCCGTATAATATGTCAAATTTCCATTAAATGGAATGCTTGTCCTTGCAAATTTTCACACATCTTAAGAGGTATGTGTGTGTTTGCGTAGCATAACTTAGTCTAAAATGTGTAATTTGTAATAAATGTGTGTGTGTGTGTGTGTGTGTGTGTGTGTGTGTGATCTACATGGAGAGTGCTAATTTTTTCATATTAAAAAATTATTTTTTTATGCAAAATTATATTTTCTATTATTTTCCGAAGTTGGTGATTTCAATTGAACTTTGTAGAAACATGTGTTCACGTAAGGTTTTTTTCAACTATTTAAAAAAATTGAAAAACCAAGAGTACCCTTTTGAAGATGACTCATAAATGAAGATAGTGGTATTTTTTGAAATCCTTTTGTTGCGTATATTATATGATATTGAATTTTTATTCAAACCTGTTTATAATTGTTAAAAAAAAAAATAAAGAATTATGGTTAAAAGAAATGAGATGAAAAATATCATATGAATTCGAAAATTTCAAACTCATAAGCCATTAAAGAGATGATTCCTTCATGAATCCAACATGATCAATTCCACCACCTAAGGAATTATTTTCCCTAAGTCCACTTCGGTAAAAATGGTGTTGTAGGAAATTTTGCAGAAGGGGTGTTGAATTGTGGATTTTAGGACTTCAGAGGTTCAATCGAGAATTTAAATTTCAAATTCAAATAGATCGATCGAGGTTTTGATAAACACTTAATCGAGCCATTTACGTGGTTAATAGGGGGTTGATCGAGGGTTATGGCGTCGATCAAGCCTGTATAAAAAAATGAACCAATTACAATTTAATACTTTTACCTATTTTTAATTTACAAATTTTTATAATTTTTGTTATTCATGTATGTAGAAACCCTTATTAATTTAATCTTAATATAAATATTTTATTATTAAATTATAAACTTTGAACAATCTGATTTATATAAAGTGTTATAATTTTTTAATGTTATATTAATTGATTAATTTGATAATATATATTATTAACTTTAACTTAATATAAATTTATTATATTATCTATGGCACAACACTAATAATGTGGTTGATATTTGCCATAGGCGTCAACAAAAGAGTCAATTAACACAAAGAGTTCATACAAGCTAACTCAACATATGTTAATTTTACTAAATATTTTTATATAAATGTAAAACATAAAATTATATATAAAGTATTTTTAAAATCAAAATAATCATAACCTAAAGCTACCTTTAAAGAAATAAAACCTAAACAATTTTGGTTAGAAGACACGAAGCGCTCTATGTATCTTTGATGGAGGTAGCTGGAAGATTAATATTTTGGAAAATTTTAGATAATATTTCCATGGAAAATTATCATTTTCCCTCCAAGTGAATATACGACACACATTTGAAATATTGCATTTTAAATATTTATTATACAAAAATTATTGTTGCACCAGATCAAAAAATAATAATAATAATAATTAAAAGAATTAAACATAACATTTTAATTGACAAAGTATTTTAAAAGTTTTGAAATATAGAGAAGATAGAGTGGGAGAGAAGGGTAATAGAGAGAGGGGGACACAAATATGGAGAGAGGGAGAGTAGGAGAAAGTCTCCAAGAAAGAGAGGGAGTTTGGGAGATCGAGTTGGAGGAAAATATAGTGAAGGAAGAAGTTCAAGACATATAGAGAGAGAAAGGTGGAGAGAGAGTGAGGGAGTGTCAAGGGATAAATGGAGAGAGAGTGTGTATGTTTGGAGTGAGATAGAAAGACAAAGAAGGAGAGATAGAGAGAAGGGGGACAAAGAATGAGAGAGGGAGGGAGATAGTCAATGAAATGGAATGGTGAAGCTTGAGAGAGAGAGATAGATATATATACAGATATAGGGTGAGTGAGTGAGTGATGAGGGGTAGAGACATAGGGAGGTGGGAGAGAAAAGATAGGGAGAAGGCTTGAGCAAGAGGGAGAGAGAGAGAGATGGAGTTGGAGGGGGAGAGATAGGGAGGTAAGAAGAAAGTCATATAGAGAGAGAAAGGTGAAGAGAGAGAGAGGGGTTGGAAAGGGAGATGCAGAGAGAGAGAGGGATTGACAAGGGAGATGGAGAGGGAGGGAGTTACAACAGTAGGAGGGAAGAGAGATAGAAATGGAGAGAAAGGGAGAGAAGGGGGAAAGAGAGAGAGGGAGAGGGTGGGAGATATAGATAGATATGGAGAAACAATGTGTATGTTTGCGGGGTGATATAGAGAGTTGAAGAAGGAGAGAAAGCATGAGATAAAGATATAGATGGAAGGGGGAGAGAGGGAAGAAGAGAGAGAGGGAGGGGGACGGGAAGAGATAGCTAGATATGAAGAGAGAGAGTGTGTGTATCTACGGGGTGAGATAGAGATGGAGGGATATATCAAACTAGATGGGGGGG
>APFE030722283.1:79924-97370 GCA_000404065.3 Pinus taeda | reverse complement strand
TGCATCATAACTTAATATTGACTTATTTCCTTAGTCTATGAAACTCTAAATCAAAATTGAACATATGTTTTACTAATAGAAGTTATATTATATAGAATAAATTTAAATTAGAGAAATAATTTTAATAGATCCATGAACTTCAAAAATTAATGAGCATCCATAAACAAGATTATTACAAATCCATAAACTAAAATAGTGAATACATGTATCAATAACCTATCCATATGAAAATATATACAATGACAAATATCACATGAACATCCATAAAATGAAATAATAAGCATCCATAAACTAAAATAATGTCCATGATGTACATCCATAAATTATCCACGTATGAAAATATACAAAGTTTGTATCACATGTGAATGTGCCCTATGAAATGATCCTGAAAATATACAAACTATGTCACTCTAAGTACCACCAGAACTCCTATGTGAGTTCCGCCGTGCAAAATAAGTGTTTACAAGCTGGTATTACAATATAACACATTCAAATTCAAACTAATTAGATCATTATTTGTACAAAATAAACAATATGGAAATAAATGATCTTGAACCACATTTTTAATTACATATACATGAATCTACTAAACTCAGTCATGTCCAAATGCAAGTCAAATAGGATGGAGGTCTGATGAATCTGAGTTTGGTTCTCCCTTGCATGTACCTCAGTGACTGGGGCCTACATTGATGGACCCACATCATCAATGCCTCTAAACCCATCATCCGACTCATATCTCCACATAGTAGCGATATTAATGAAACTTTGCATATGGGCTTATGTACACAATGGTAAGGAAAAAATATAATTAGTCTACAAATTAATTATCATATATGTATAACTTAAAAAAAAATGTTGAAATCTTAGGAATAAAAAAGTTTACCTCAACTGTTGGTCCATGTGGTTGTACGTAGTGACTCTCCTCAACATTAGTGAGAATATGAGGTGAAGATGGAGGTGGAGGAGAATGCATGGAAACATGCTCTAGTCAAGGATGGCCTATATGATCAAATTCCTCCTTAGATGACCTCATGAGCTCATCCATATATTTAGGATGTGTCTACATGTTATCATGAACTTATTAATATAAATGAAATCTAATACAAACTAGAAATTAATATAAATAATTATGGATAATTTGACAATAAGAGTCAAACATTTCATATATATATGTACCTACTCTATGTCACATAGACCATGCACCCTCCAAGTCTCATAAATGGCATCACGATACATACAGCAACACGTGCATTGGCCAATGCCATCTGCATGTTGTTTGCAATAGTCTCCCTGGTCTCACCACCGAGTTGTGATAGCTCCTCTAGTTTTGTCAGTAATGCCAAGCTCTGAGATGGTAGTGGAAAGAATATTGGAGGTGGCGGTACATGCCCAAGATGCCTACAAGGCCCATCACACTCATAGGAACATAAAAAAATCGACTCCATAATAATGAGATCTAGTATCACTGTAATCTGCCTCATATGTAAAAAAAAATGTTGCATATAAATGCTTGGGAAAATAAATGGTGACCTGGTCATGTTGGGGGAACTAGCCCCAAGTTCCAATGAATCTATTAAGCACAAAAGGGGTTGCATCAACATTCCTAGAATATTTCAATGGAATCATATCTCTAGTCTAGCAGGGCGATCCGAAGGGATGTCAAACAACACCCCACGAACATCAATGTCCTGTGTGGCCTCTTTCACCACCTCCCAAGTATCTGAGCCTCTAACCCCATGCCTCCTAATCCTCTGTATGGACTGTAGGAGGTGGCTATGTGGGCATGACCTTCAACATGTCTCGATCAACTTATTGATGCTATCCAGCATCAAAGACAATGCAATATGCGTTGGTGAATTGGCATGGATGTTTTGTATCTTTGTTGTGAAGTATGCATGACGGGTCTTAACATCCTCTATTGTGATATGATTTTTAGCATAATCCTATGGAGGGATTGATGTTGCACTCTGATCCTGAAGTTCAACCTACTGAGGGCCTGCAAATAATACACATAATTTAACATATATAATTAAAAAACTCGAAGCATAATAAGATATACACTAAATTCAAACACATCAGTTGAAGACAAAATTCAAAATTAAACATAATTTCAAGACATAAACACATAATGTTTAAAGAGGATTTAAATATGTAGGAGGTGTACCTAAAATAGGCGAAGAAGGTCCACTAGAGGTAGCAAGATCATCAACAGAGACAGAAACATTGCCTCTAACACTTCGACTGGCGTCGAAGGAAGGATTTATGAGTGGAACATGAACTATCAGTGGGCTACATGATCTATTATGAGTCCGATCACGTATAAAAGAACCCCTCGCACTACAATGTTCTGCAGTTGGGGCGCGTATATGGGACGCCTCAACATATTACATATAATACATATAAACTAATCCAAGAAAAAAATGTAGACAAAAATACCATTTCTAAACTCAAGTAGAATAATCTAGTATGAAGCCCTAAACTTTAGAGTCCATTTTTTGATAATTTATCAACCAAAGTATTGAGTTCCATGTAAATGCAATCAAAATAAGTGATCAAATCTACCTTCACACTTTTTATCATTTCTAAATAATTCATTTTATTCAAAACACGTAAATATGTAAATATATATGTAAAAATTTGAAATAGACCTATTTACAAAAGTAATAAAATTTCATGTTAACAAAATACTCCAATAGTCTTTAAGTTCTCAATATTTGACTTTGACACCTGTGATGTACTAGGTGTGAGCACATGACAACAATATTTCTTGTACAACACACTACATAATGAAATAATATGGTACAAATTAGAAAAGAGCCTAAATGCTTTTATTAACTAGATCGTATGCAATTTTCATGATGGATTTAATGTATCTATCAATGATGCATTCTTGAAACATAAGTTCTCAATATTTGACTTTGATACATGACGTGTACTAGGTGCAAGCACATGTCGACAATATTTCTTGTACAACACACTACATAATGAAACAATATGGTACAAATTAGAAAAGAGTCTAAATGTTTTTATTAACTAGATCATATGCAATTTTCATGATGGATTTAATGTATCTATCAATGATGCATTCTTGAAACATAAGTTCTCAATATTTGACTTTGACACATGACATGTACTAGGTGCAAGCACATGATGACAATATTTCTTGTACAACACACTACATAATGAAATAATATGGTACAAATTAAAAAAGAGTCTAAATGATTTTATTAACTAGATCATATGAAATTTTCATGATGGATTTAATGTATCTATCAATGATTACATAGTTGAACCATATATATATATATATTAGTATATGTATATATGTATTATATATATATAGTATATTGTTGTGTGGTGTGTCTATCAATGATACATTGTTGAACATATACCTTATATGTGTGTGTGTGTGGTTGTAAATGTTATAGTTATAGTTATGTTATGTTATTGACCCGAGAGGCTCATTCTACAACCCAGTATGAGGGGATGTGTAAGTTTGTATGTACGCCAGTGCCCCTTTAAAAGAAAAAGTAAAATTAAAAACTATCTTCTAAATAGAAAAATAATGTCAGTTATAATTAAAAAAAAATGAATATGTTTTAAAGTATTTAGAAGTAAAAAAAAATGTGTGAATCAGATGTTTAAATCTTATACTTTTCAAAAATATTTTAACAAGAGATTTAAATGAACTATTTGAAAATCTATGTAACTAATTTACGTCGATATCAACTTCATATATATCTATATATAGAAGAAACGAGGTTTTTATGGTTAAATTTTTCATTTGATCCTATATGTATACTCTATTTAACATTCAAAAATACAATTTAAACAATGAAAAATAACACATTATATTTTGCACTTTAAAAAGTTTGCACGTGAAGAAATTTGATCCATGTCGGCTCATGTTAGATCCGTACTTAAGATGGATATATATGGGTAATTATGCAAAATACATGTTACATTATGTTATGTTTATCTCTATAAATATATGTTATGATAAATAGTTATAAAATTATCATTTATATATATATATTATATATTATAGTTATAATAGTTAATTATATATCTAGTTATATAATTATGTATGAAATTAGTTCTTTATATATATATATATATATATATGGTATATTATATATATGTTAAATATTCTATTAGGCTAAATTTTATAGAACTATGTTAATTATAAATAATATAGATAGAATATAATATTATACGAGCTATATAACTAATTAAATTTAGTTAATATAATAAAATTATATAGTAGTTATGAACTAAGCTATGATTATATTGTAATAATTATGTTAGTATGTATATATATTATTATATATATTATAATATTAATATAAATATTAATAATATATATATAAAGTTAGAGTTTTGTTATATAAGATATATAAAAGTTAAGTTTGTTCTATGTATTCACAATGTTTTATTATATATAGTATAATGTTATTATATATATAATTATTGTATATGTATATGTATATGTTAATGTTTATGTATATGTATATGTATTGTATAATTTTCTCTTTCAAATTTTTTAGCTTTAAAAATTTAAATTAAATTTTTAAAAAAACTAGAACTGTACTATATTTATTATTAAAAAAACTTAAAATATAAATTAATTTTAATTTAAAATAATAAAATACAATAAAATCTTTTAATTTATAAATAGAATTTCACCATGAACAACCATATTTGTCATATCAATTTCAAGCTCTTAATTTACTTATTTATTAGTTATAATTTCATTGTTTCCTGTTTTGGAGTTTCTTGTGGTATATTTTCAGTCAAATTTGCTAGAAATTTAAATGGCATTTTAAATAACAAAAATAAAAATAGAAAATGAAAATTTATTTCACAAAATTCCTAAAGGAAAACTTGAAATCCTAAAATAAATAAATAAAATGTTTATACCTTTCAAAATGAGAAAATATGTATTTAATAAACAAAATATTACAAGTAAGAAAAAAACTTAAAACCTAAATTACAGTTTTTTTGGTGGTTTCAAAGTGTTTTTCTTGTTGTTTTGAAGGGTTTTTTTTATGGTTTTCTAGGTTGGTTTTGTGGTTTTCTATGTTGTTCTGAGAGTTTTTCTAATGTTTTTGTGGTTTTATTGGTTGGTTTTGTGATTTTTTAAGTTCTTTTGAAGGTTGTTTTTGTGGTTTTCATGATTTTTGTATGGTTGTTTTTTTTTCCAAAATTAATTGGCTTTCATGGTTTTTATACATGGTTACTTTTTTTAAATTAATTTGTCTAATTTTGCAAAAATAAAAAAATAAGAAATAAAAAAAAGATAGAATACCTACCTTCGTTTGACCCTCTGGGATATTGGCGAGATTTATTTGAATGCTTTGTGCTTCAGTTGCTCGATCAAGCTCCAATACTCTCGGTCGAGATAACGTCAAACTCTCAATCAAGCTCTGAGTTTACCCACAATTTGTGCAAATGGTGTGTGCAGACTGCATGAGTAGTATTTAATAAAAAGACATGGGTTGATCAATCTTTAAATCCATATTGAGCCATACTTTTCAATCAAGTATTATAGCTCGATCAAGGGTTTGTTTTTAACCCTCGATCGAGCTATGTTTTTAGCAGCCAAGGAGCTTTATCATGTGCATAAATGGGTTGATAGAGCCATCATCTTTTCCACCCAAATGCACCCTCTTTCACCAAAAAGTGTACCCCAACTCTACGCTTTTACCCTATAGCTAATTAGAGAGGCACACACCTCCAAGGTTGTAGGGACACAATATTTCCTATTGCATTTTGGCGTACATTGTGGGAGAATATGGACATGAAGTTAAAAAGGTCGACAACTTTCCATCCTCAGACGGATGGGTAGACATAAGTAGTCAACAAGAATTTGGTTTCGATTTGAAGGGGTTACAATTAGAAGTATCCAAATATAGGATGAAAATCTGGTATACATACAACACTCTTATAATAGAGTAGTCCATGCTTATATTGGTAAGTCCCCATTTGAAACTTGTTTTGGATATCAACCACCTTTACCTTTGGATATTTCATATGGGAAGCAACGAAGAGTGGGGGAGATCTTACATGGGATGCCTCAAGGGCAGAAATGTCTTTTTGAAAATACTAGGAAAATGAATATGCAGGTATAACAAACACCACAAAAAGTCGAAAAAATATAAGGCTACACATGTTTATCACATAACAAAGGATTCGTTCATAGTGGGATATAGATTATGGCTACAGTTAAATAAGGAGATGTTATAGGGTCCTAGTAAGAAAATAAAGACTCTACGGTATAACCCCTTTGGGATACTAGAAAAGGTGGGAGATAACACCTATAGACTCCATCTAACCGCATACATGCACATTTACTTAATGGTAAATATAGAGAATTTAAAACTCTATGAATCTTCCATGCCAGATTAGCAAGAGAAACAATTACTACCTTATGTAGAGGATGCCAATTTTACTAATGATTTACAATTTGGAAAATTAGGGTTTGAAACCTTTTTAGAGTAGTTTGAGGAATCAAATGACATTCTTTCCTATTCTAAACATAGACCTTTCTAATGGTGTGACAATCACATCAATTAGAGTATGTATGCAAAAGTTACACCACTCAGAAATTAACCTTGCTTTTTTACCACCGTAATTTGGTAGGATACCATGCCATCCCCCATTACTCATGGAAAAGGGGCTATCGATGTGACCATGATGAAGAAGAATCTAGAGGATTCAATGTTGTAACTCTAGTTCAGGGTTAAAGGAGTCAAACTTAATCAATAGTAGGCTATTGGGCTATGTTATAATTCGGAAACTAGGAGAAGAAGGAGTTAGATTCTATTCTAATACATTTTGTTCCATAGATGAGTAGGGTAGTCAAGAGAGGATAGGGAAAGCGGAAATAGAGAGGATTTGTGCATTGTAGCAACCCATGGACCATAAGCCATGCTTATTTGTAATTACATCCATTCTGCATTTAGAGAAAGATAGTAGAGCAACTTCACCTTCTAGCTTGGTTTTCTCTTGAAAGGGTTTCCTAGTGTATATCTTATGTCATTTGTGGTTTATGAATTTTATTTCATTCTTCTCTATTTTTTGAATAATTATAATTTGCCTCCATACACAATAAATAATGATTTACGGATCCATAAATATAAGGAGAAATAAACTCTCATAATGTAGATTTTATATTTCCTAATATATTAAATTAGATTTTTTGTTACAAATTATAAAATGGAATATTCGTGATAGTTTATGGACCATTTATGGGCTCCCTCACCCATCTCTTCCCTTGTATATGTAAAATGCTTCCACCCCCATCCATGAGTGTGGGGATGTTGTCGACTAATGTACCAAGCGAAGGAGGTGTCTCCTTCAGTGGGTACCTTTGTTGGATGCATGTTGATAAGACCTCCCATGGGACTAAGATTTGGTTTGGGATCATACTAAGGGAATTTATCATGAAATGCTACATCATGTCTGAGGGAGATGGTTGTAATGTGGCAGAATGGTTTGGGGGTATGCTATCTAATTCAAAAAATGATGAACCATTCATGATGAATGTAATGTGATAAAGATTTATTATATGATATCTCTTATGGGATTATATCCATTCATATCTACTTGAGTCTCCATTATAGAAACAATTTACATAGAGGGAACATGTAGACAAAAAAAGACTACTTTAAGTACATTCTAGCGATTGTGCATGTTGAGAAATCAATAGGGAAATAATTAGGGATATTTCTCTTTGCTTGATAAGTTATGTTGGCTTCTTAGTACTTTTATTATGTTCTTTTCATCAAACAATTACCAAACCATAAACAATGTGGTTAAAAAAATACAATGAACATAAGATGTAGGCTCAAGGCAAGGGAAAAACCCCTCCAAGGGGAAAACCAAGTAAAATATTCTCTTTTTATCGAATCAGATCAAATGAGAAATCCAAGAATCGAAATCCAAGACCAAGACCTCCCACAAGACCTGAGTTAGACCTCCTTCCAAGATCTTCCAACAACTCAAAGTCAACTCAAGTCAAATCCTTCCAAATGTGATCAAAAATGAAAATTTCAACCCCTACAACAAAATTTCAGACTTGCAGTAGGTATACAACCTCAGCCCCTGTAATTACCTTGCAACTTCATAGTGTGAGAGGGTTAGGGCATAAATTTTGATTCTTTTCTTCCTTAATCTTCACTCTCTCTCGCTTGATTTCTTGCTCTTCTTCCCTTGTATTTCACTCTTCTTTTCACATAAATCAAAACTTTCTTGAGATACTCTAAAGGAGGTTGCAATTGCCTCTATTTATACACATCTAGGAGGTTGAATGGGTCCCTTCCAGGGCCAACTTGGTCTTGTGGGTATAAAATTTGCATTTTTGAATCAAATAAAATTATTTTTCCACTTTATTTTTGAAGTCCAAATGGGACTTGAATATAGTACAATAATGTGAATTATGACAAATATTCATTTGACTTAGAAGACCTTAGAAGCAAGAATAACATGCTTTGCCTAATTAACAAATTGACTTGAGCATGAAGCCCATGCTTGAAAAATAATAATTTCCTTTTTCCTTTTTAATTTTACATGAAATACATAATGATCCAAATTATGAAGACCAAAACTAGTTACATTTTCCAACACTCCCTCAAATTTAGGGAGGTATTCATAATTACACAACTGGTACAAGGATACTATCAAATTGAAATATTCTCATAAGAAGAGTCAAATTGATAAGCCATTTTCAAGCATCAACATCATGACCAACATTGTCAAATTGTAATATAGCAAGGCCTTGATTGAAAATCTCTAACTCTCCACAAGATTAAAGCATAACACTGGGAGGCATGCACATAGACGCCAACACCACATCCCCTCAAGGAACATATCCCATCTGGATTTTCACCAAGGATTTCCTTCCAGGACTATTCTTAGCTTGGATTCCCAATCCTCAAATAATATCAATTCTCTTCGACTACTCTTATCTTGGATACCTTGTTAGATCCTAAAAGAGCTTCGGTCCATGGGACTACTTTCTATCTTGGATCTGCAATCCTCAAGGAGTACCCGTTCCAAAAGCTTATCCAATCCTTCACTCTCCCTACCAGTGCCTTCACTAGACTTATGGTTGTTAATCCCGATGTAGTGCATTACAGATGGATAATACAGTGTCCCACATCACTCCCTCTCAATTAGGGAGGAGTTCCTCATTCCCTTTCAAATAGGGAGTATCTCATAGCTCCTTCTTAACTTGGGAGACACAACCAACAGGGGCTTCACAAGGGGAGAAATACTATACCACATGCATTCATATTTGGGGATATACATTGAGTAAAAAATGACATAATATGTTAACCATATAGTAGGGGGCAAAGGGTTTTTATTTTGGCAGGTATAAAAAATGGAGCTCAAACTTAATGAAAAATATAAAGGGGTATAAGACATTGAAATGAAAAAATGGATACCTACAATATCTAGTGAAAATAGGGGTTTTCAAATTAGGATGTTTATTCGGTTTGTATTGGTAGGGGGTTAAATAATGTGATTTTTAGAAGTATTTTCCAATGTGTAGCCAAATTATTGGTATTGTCTAGTATGTCGTGAATGCACATGATATGCCAGAGGTTCATTGGGTGAATCCCCAGTGACACAACCATAAATTTTATCTTTCCACATTCATCAGTTGCATGTTCCTCCATGGAGATCATGTTAGTAGTTGTAAGGGATCTTATCTCGCACCATCATATCATACCTGAGCTTCGACCTTCCTAGATTTTATGGAGCCAAGCTCTTTCTCAATCTATCTTCATGACAGGGTTCTTGCCAAAAACCTTTTATACCACTTTCCATCAACCACCATTTATAGTATCTTTTTCCTCAAAAGTATATATTCAAACCAATCAATGTAGAGCTAATAATAGCTCCCCTTGTCCATCTGGAAAATGAATTCTTCATAATTAAATCCAACATGATGAACATGCTATATCGTAACTTGATACCTATTTTTCCTTTGCCATAGAGAATACCAGTATTATCCACTCAATCCATTGTCTCTTTGAATTGAGTTTTAAACTAGACTGTTGTAGATCCATCATAATATCTCAACTACTAACTTTTCAGTTTATACTTCTGCAATATGTTCTTCCAAGTAGCTAAATCATATCTCAAACAAATCATCAATATCAAAGTTACTCAGTGATGCTAGCCTCTTGTCAATATGTTGTGTTTCTCTACCTACCCTTTCTAAGGTCAACATCCCTTTGCATGGTCTATCTTCATACTAGAATCCTTTTTCATGTTTTTTCCTTTCAATCATCAATCATTATGTTCATGTAAAGAACCAATAAAAAAGCTTCAATATCATATCCATTAGAGTCTTTACAACTCCCTCTGAAGTTGTCTTACATTCTTCAAGAGATCATATCAAAGATTGATCAATATCACCACATGACCTACTCATCTATCATGCCACTATATATCAAGTAACCATATGGAATAGTTTTATCTTTATCCAAACTAACAAGACATACCAAGCTCATTTTTGCAACCATCTCTTTCCTACAATACTTCCAAAAGACACGAATCTACTTGCTAATGAAGAGCCATTTTCTAAATAAATGCATACCTCTACCTTCCATATAGCCATCTATTCATCTTTATTTTGAATGAGATGCTTCTCTCCTAGAAAATGAGACTCCTTTCTCAAGATTCAAAATGCTTCAATTATATCTTCAAGTTGCAACTCACCTATCTTCATACCTGCATGTTTCTTCAATGCTTTCTTCTATAATATTCTAGTGGAATATACTCTTTCCATGTCACAATGATTTTTCCATATATAGAAGAACCTTCTAATAATAATGGTTCTATTTCTGTAGATAGTCCTTGTGACCCTTTCTAGCTAGAATATTGTTTCTATAACAACATGATGTCGAAGAGTAGTTGCATGAACTGTGGAGTGCTAGATGATTTAAATTATTCTATCCTTGCTCTGCTAGATGACTACTACCAATAAGATGTAACTAATGATGTAGACTCTAATCCTTTCAATTCCATATGCTTCTTTCCATGATGTCATAACTTAAAAAAATCCAAGACTTTTCAACAAATGAAACTCCATGTTCTACACTAACTTCCATCTTTTATGAAAAAAACAAGTAAGCCTGGTAGTGTTGGAATTCTTCAATAACAAAGATACTTAGGATCTTCGTTCTTCAACTTATTTTTAGGTTCTTCATTTTCTTTAGCTATCTAGGATCCACTCCTTTCCTTCCTCTTATTGTTCTTCTTATTTTGAGGATCCTTGGGACAATATATTTTAAAGTGTCCATATTCATTGCATTCAAAGCATTGTACTTTGGATATATATTGTCTTCCACATGGTTGATTGTTGTTGTTTCTCTGACAAGGTTCAAACCTTCCAAACTTCCCTTTCTTCTTCTTAAATCTAGTAGTAAAATCTTGAGAATTTTCATTTGGTTCTGTGTCATCTTTTGCCTTCAATATTGTCTCTTCATGTTTGGAGTGTCCTTTCTAGAATAAATGCTTGTCACAAAACTACTCCAATCTGAAGGTAAAACATTGAGTATACAGGTGTTAATTCATAATTTTAAACCACTTCTCCAAACCCTTGTAATTGATCCTTCAACTATGAGACCTTTATAAGATATGAGGCCAAGTATTATTCCTTTGATAACCTTGTTTTTTAAAGTCTATCCCTCAAATATATTTTCTGACCTGTCGTACTCATAGAATACAGTTTTACTAAATTTTCATAGATTTCTTTAGAAGTGCCCAAATATGAAACAAAGGGAATGGGATGATCCTTGATGGAATTAATGAGAATCCTTTGAGCCCTAACTTCTCCTTTATCGTGCTTGGCCCATTCTTGAGTCTTTTCCTTCTATGGTTCTGCAAATTTTCCTAGAACATAGCCAATGACTTCATTTTCTATGAGCACCAAATCTATTCTCTTATTCCATGCTTGGAAGTTTGTTTATCCATCAAGCTTATTCCCTTCCTTGTAAAATGAATTCATTTGATTTGAAAATTGATAAATATAGAATAATATAGTACTTGTTAAAATATTGATCTGCTTGATTGATCTGCAAGTAGGAAGTTGTCTAAAGCTGAGAAGAACAATTCAACGACAGAGCGTGAAGGTTTGACTACGGTGTAGGCACTCTAGAAGTTCAGACGCTACTTTGTAGGAGAACACTTTAAGATGTATACAGACCATTCTGCATTAAAGTACCTGGTTAACAAGCCTTTATTAGGCGGTAAGATATGTAGAAGTTTGTTGTTGTTTTAGGAATATGATGTCAAAATCATTGCAAAGTGAGGACGATTGAATGCAGGACCATATCATCTGTCTGCATTGAAACAGGAGAGAAACCTACTAATTTGGAGTAAGGACTCCCTGATGCATAGCTCTTTGTAGGGCATGTAGCTGACAATCACTTTGCAAATATCATACACTTCCTGACGAAGGGAACAACTCCAGAAGGGTATAATAGTCAACAAAAGAAGGAGTTGATGGTGCACGTGACAGACTTTTCTACCATTGCAGGAAATTTATATAAAATGGGTGTGGATGAGATATTGCGATGTTATGTGCCTGAGTTCAAATGAAGCAGCATCCTAGCCGAAGCTCATCGGGGGGCTGTGGGAGGCCATTATGCAAGCAAGGCAACAATGCAGAAGATTTTACATGCTGGGTTATGGTGGACGACACTGCATAAGGATTCCAAAGCTTATTGTAAGGCATGTGATGCATGTTAGAGGATGGTTAGGCCATCGCGAAGGGATGAGCTGCCTCTGGATATGCAAGTTT
Organism: Pinus taeda; assembly: GCA_000404065.3. Classification (NCBI taxonomy): domain Eukaryota; kingdom Viridiplantae; phylum Streptophyta; class Pinopsida; order Pinales; family Pinaceae; genus Pinus; species Pinus taeda. Next base: position 84,553 of record APFE030722283.1, on the reverse strand, counting down.
TGTTGTAAGCATTCGAGAAATGGGCAGTTGACTTTGTAGGACCAATTCAACCTCCATGAAAGAAGACAGGTGCACAATATATCATCATCGTGACTGAGTATTTGACCATATGGGTGGTGGTGCAACATGTAAAGGATTGTGTAAGGGCAACAACAATGAAGTTCCTCTTTGAATATGTGTTGACTAGGTTTGGTTGCCCAAATATTTTGATGATCGATCGCGGTACACATTTCCTTAATGAGATGATCAATGCATTGACAAAGGAATTCCGAGTTTACCATCAGAAGAGCATGCCATATCACACGCAGTCTAATGGGATGGTTGAGGCGTTTAATAAGATATTGGAGAATGTGATGACAAAAGTTTTCAATGCAAAAAGGAATGATTGAGACGTGCGCATACCCATGGTGCAATGTGCTTACAAAACTACTTGTAAGAAGCTGACTGGACAGACACCCTTCAGGATGGTATATGGCTTAGAAGTTGTGATTGCAATGGAGTATATTGTACTTAGTCTATGCATAGCGGAGTTCATAGGAATGGTGGATCGCGGAACCCTAGAAGAGAGGCTCGTGTAGCTGACAGAGCTTGAAGAAGATAGATTTTTGGTTGGATTCCATTAGAAAGTTTAGAAGGATTGTGAAAAGGCATGGCACGATCAACACATCAAACTATGCACCTTCAAGGTAAACAATTTTGTTTTATTATATGACAACAAGATTGATAAATTTTTAGGAAAATTTCAGATGCATTGGTTGGGGCCATATCTCATCAAAGAGATTACCAATGATGGAGCAGTTTAGCTAGTGAAATTGAATGGAGATCCATTTCCTAGAAAGGTAAATGGTAGCCGATTGAATCCATACACTGAGGATCTGGCTAGATGACTATATGATGGAAGCACAGTCTTAGTGCTCCAGGCAACTAAAAGGAGACGCGGAACTATAAACTACACTACTTGGGTTGTAGAGTTGTGCGACTAGGGGATTACACAGGATGGAAGAATGTGACAGCATCAGCAGAAGCGCGACAGGAGCTGCGCTATAGAAGGAGAGACCGCGTAGGGCAGCCAAAAAGTGACCGTTACTATCACTATTCATGATTTGACAATGAGAAAATAACTAAGAGGAGTAGGGCGTGGCGTTTAAGAATTCAACTAAGAGCGATTTATTTGAAAATATTTTGCCAATCTAGCATATATGAGCAGATTTTGGGGGGAACGGTCAGAATTGAATTTGAATTTGCCTCTAAATTATAGATAGACACCCAATGAAAAAAACTTTGGATTTGGAGATTTGATGTGTTGTGTTATTGGTTGTGCATGAATCCTACAATTTTTTAGGATTTGGTGGCCAGTTCAGTGTTTGACAAGTTGCCTAAGGAAACCCAAGAGCTCCTTAATAGCCTCATGTCGAGGCCCATGGAAACTGTAAGTGTTGGAGGATCTATGGCCTCTGAGGGAGCTTTCCTTGAGGTCGTAAGTGTGGAGGTGCCCGTAGTGGTGCCAAAATCACCGAGGTCGCCTAGGCCAAAGCCTATGTCAGTATGAGAGGCTTCTAAGACAAAAAAGGATAAACAGAATGCAACATAGCCGGTGCCTGAGTCGCCAAGGAAGCATCAGAGAAAAGAGAAGCCCACCATGCAAGAGAAAGGCAAGATGGTAAACCTAGAGGCCTACGAGGGCATAGAGGAAACTGATATGGGCACAAAGGACATTGATATTGAGGGAGTAGACCCTATCTCAAAGCTGCCAGAATACATCCCTCTGCGCCAGGGCAAGGTAAATGTCCCGAAGGACCCTGATGAAGGAAATTCTCTCCTTAACACACCATTGCTTCCAAAAAACATAACATTTTAAGGTCCGCGCTTGGCGCGCATCCCACATATGAAATTAGAGGATTGGGACTTGGGGGACACTGAGCAGTTCCCCCACCTAGCTACTGATAATTTCATGTAGAGATTATTCTACAAGGACTCGGGTGTCATCGCGCTGGAGCCGGTGAAGTGGATTCATGGGGTCGAAAAGGCAGGATTGCCAAATCTGCTATGGGTGCCACATTACCACCGTGCTCCCATAAATTTGATAGTCACCAAACAGTTGTTGTGTTTGGTGCATGATGGGTACCTATGGTTGGGAGAATCGATCCCTATAATTGACTTGCTAATCCATAAGATCACCCTACTACCCAATTCAGGGTTGAATTCAGCCAAGGCATTTGGCAAAAATACCGGTGAGCACGACCTCGTTGAAAGAATGAATGACAAGTTTAAGCTTGCCAAGAAGTTGCACAGATATTAAATTTCGAGTATTACGGACTCCACGGTGAAGGTGGCCACCCAGATATTGGTTGGAAAGGTAATAAGGAAGTGTCATGCAGATAATGTGCTGGAAAAAGTTGTTTCATTACCGGACCAGTTCGCAGAGGACATACAATTCTATTGGGCATGCTACCTGTGCAGCGAGTTCCTCGAGAACTACAAGGAGACACACGACCATAGCAAAACATTCCACTACTCATGGTTGTTGTTGTCGATTGTGTTGGTTGCATGGGAATTGCCAGATGGTAGCTAGTTTCCTCCAATCGTGAAAGATCTTCCAGAAGCAGTGATGTTTGCTTCGCTATGGGCCACGAAGGATGTTGGCAGGGTCCAGGAGAGTAAAATATTTTGGGTGCTGATAAAGTCAAGCATCCGCATAGCCATCAACTGCAAGCCACAGTTGTCACCAACTATCTTTGATTAGTTGTTGGGATACGTCAAGTTCAAAGCGAACTTCCACTATATGTTCATCTAGGTGTGCAAGCACCCAGAACAGAAGTGGTGTTATATACCATACCTCAGGACAAATGATGCCATAGCAGTGGTCCTCGATCGTTGGCTAGCCGAGTGGCACACAACATCAAATTTTTCCACTGGTTCTATTAAGTCTGTGGGAAAGAAGAAGAAGGAAGAGGCCCAGTCGAAGATTCAGCAGTTGGCTGAAAAGCGGAAGAAGGAGGCTGACGAAAAAGCCAGAGCAAAAGCAGAGTTCTCTGCGAAGGAATGGGAGGAAGAGCACGATTTTGACAAAAGTCATAAATCCCCTTCACCACAGATAGAAGAAGAAGAGTGATCAAATCAAGGTGGTGTAGATCTGGAAAGCACTCCCTTTCGGGTGAAGTAGAATTGGGAGCAGTGCATAAAAAGGCCAAGGTAACTAAGTCATCCCTAGACCCGATCACCTTGACAGAGGGCGACTTAGATGACATTGGGGGTAATGTAAGGGACACAAGAACAGAACTACTACAGTAGTTTGTGCAGCAACAGAATAAAGCTTTGGTTACCATTCAGACGGGTCTACATGAGTTGTAGATCCAAACTACTCAACTTGCAAGCAGGAGTAGGGCAGAGTAGCGCAACGTCGACTAGTTTAACACAAGGAACGACTGAAGCTATAGAGATGGTTCACTCTTTGGATCCTTAGGTCTTTACTTTGCCTGATGGAGCCATAAGCGTAGAGACAGATGATGAAAAGGCTGCTTTAAGGAACATTGGTCTCAATTTGGCCACACTCCCAAGTGAATTCCTTCACACGCTGCAAGTAGGTGTGATCGCAGAACTTAGGGCTCGAGAGCAATGTGTACTGAGCATGATCAGTGAGCAAAAGGTTAAAAATGAACAAATGTTCATTGAGAAAACAACAATGATAGACACCTGGAAGAAGGTCCAGGAGAAGAATGAGTGAACCACAACAGTAGTAGCAGAAGCCTGTAGAAACATTTCGAAAGTGCACATCCCAAGAGAGGCGTCGCTAGAGGCACAGGTTCAGAAGTTGGCTACGAGTGTGTGCGATGCTTAGACCGAGATGGCCAAGGTTTAGTTTGTGCTGAACCTCAAGATTATAGAGCTCGAGTTGAGGGCACAACCTTCAACTATGCTAGAGGTTAGAGAATAACGTGAGACATCTGTCAAGAATGTAGCCGCTACAATAGATGTCGCGGTGGTAGAATGCACTGCGCTCTTCGAGTAATCGATGGAGGTCTGCATGAGTCTGCAGGATGATTCCAACCTACAGAGGTTGAATACTGAGGGAAGGGAATTACAGCAGCAATATGACGAAGCCAAAGTGACGGCACACATCGTCACCATCAAACAGAGATTGGGCAAGCTGCAAGAGGCAAAGGAACTAAAAGAATAGGTGGAAATAGCGTAGCGAAAAGAGGTAGTACTCAAGGCCAGATTGGGGCCTTCGCTGGATGAGGTCTATGTGCTCTCCACCACCAATAGGGAGAAGTTGGTCATCCTGTAGACATCACAACATAAGATCCAAGTAGATAGCGTAGGACTAACAACGGAGCAGCAGGTGGAACAGGTTAAGGAGGTGGCTTCGCAATGTACCTCTGAAGTTGCAGTGGTGCAAGTGGAGTTGGGAGGTCTTCACAGTAAGATCTCTTTGGAAACTGAGTGACTCGCGGGTGAGTCACCATATTTGTGTTAGGGGCCTATTGGAATAGGGTCCCCTAGGGTTAATTTTGGGGTTAAAATCCCATGTTTTGGGGCAGAAAGCTCGAGCTTTTGTATGTAAAGTGTAAAGTCTCCGCAATTTATGGTCGCGGAGCATGTAGATGTAAAGTGTTATATATATCTATA
>APFE030722283.1:23331-79808 GCA_000404065.3 Pinus taeda | reverse complement strand
TATTCTCTCTCTCTCAAGAGAGAGAGAGCACGCACAGGGGATTTGAATTGGTGACATATCACAAGGAGTGCCTTAACAGCGCACCCATTCACTGTCAATCCAAAAGTCCATGGGGATTATTAATATGTTTTTAAATACATGTCAATATTACTAAATTTTGCATAATGAAATATTTTGTTTATGATCCACTTTGAATATTTTATCATTATTTTTTTTAATAGCATCTATCAATTTTATATAATAAAAAATGAATAAATTACATATTTCATTTTTATTAGGAAATAACTAAATTGTTTTATTTCTAATTACTTCTTCCTTATGGGTATTGAAATATTTTACTTCTTGATAAGCGAATCACAGCCTAGGAAGCTACTGTTCCAGCAACCATCCAGGGCACAGCTACTGTATCTGCTACCAATCAAGGCTTAACAACAATGGAGTCATCCTATTCGTTTTCATCCACTTCAGGTAAGTCTTATATCCACATGTTGATCTCGTGATAACCATCTGCTTTGACGTGTCTACCTGCCGTTGTCTGTATTGCATGCCATTCACTCCTCCGACACGTACCTTATACACCCTTTCTCGGCCTCCATCTTATATACCGGGCTCCTCCATTGGACTCAGTTCCCTTCTATTTTCCCATGCGCTTGTTGGTGCAGGGTCAAAACATCTTCTATTTTTTATTGTGAGTTCCATCCGCTTCGGGGTTCCTGGTATCCTATTCTTTTCCTACTTGCATTTCCTGGTTCGGTTTATGCTGGCGGTGGAGGATCTTTCTTCCTCGGCACGTTGATTTACAGGTATGGGTCTGTTAGCATATTTCCCTATTGAACGTCTGTTATATATGGATGCTCTTCTATAAGATTCATACCCTGATAGTTATCATGTTCCCATCAGTTTGCATATTATATAGTTCGCAGGATAAGTTTTTAGGTTCCTCCATTGAAGATTCCATGCATAGATAGGTTATGTTATCTATTTTTGATTCTATGGTATATTATGATTCTATTCGGCTGCTCTCATCTGGTCATGGTCTTTATATGGTTCGGATATGTACTGGTGGCTTTTAGACTCCTGAACATCCTGGTTATCATCTTTTTGGGCATCCTTTTTTCCTACATTGTCTGGAGGTGCTTGAACCATTTTTGTTAATATGCTTTCTGTTGTTTACCAATATTTTAGAGGCTTCTTTCGCATATACAAGCCGTGTTCTAACATTCGTTTCAGAATTGGGGCTTGGTGGTGTATTATTAAAATCTACTGCTATTGCATTGACTGTCATGGGCCTCCCTCCTCCTAGCTGGTTTTTCTTCGGCTTCGTCTCAGCTCTGTACCCATCCTGGAATCGACCCTTCTCCGTTTCTCACCGTCTATATTTTCCCGGCACGTAGTTTTCTTTTTCCGGGCCCGGAGTTTTTAATGACTTTTTGTCCATTAATGTTTTCTATCTTTTGGGATTGGGTCTGTCATCCTCATATGTCCTTATGGAGGCCGATGGTGTACTGAACATCTAGATTCTTCCATATATGGGTCTATTTGTCGGCGGGATGATGTCATCCTTCTTCATTGATATATGTTCTTCTGTCCTCATTACCTTGTATCTAATGCGTATTGACAGTGTCGGCCCATTTTTTCTTCTCGAGTCTTTGCAGCTGTATGTTTCTCCATAAGGATTTTCACGATCTTCGTGTTCTTTCCTATTTGGGTTTTATTATCTAGGCTTAGTCTCACTCTGATCCTCTGACATCCTTTTTATTTTTCCTTGTACTCCATTCTTGCTCGAATTATATCTCATCTTGATAAGCGTCTCGATCGTTTATCTACCCTTTACTGCTTCCGTCATCTTGGATGGATGGTGTGTCTGACTCATCTGCCATGGAGGCAATGATTCAGGCCACGATTATGGCCAAGAAGTCATGGGCTTCAGATAGACACGTGGATTGATGGAGATCCACCATGGACCGTTCAACTATCCACCCGTCCATTCATGGCTCTCATGTCACCCCGGGCGTGGGGTCCTCGCGGGCTCAGATTCACCATGGTCCTTCCGGGACCCATTTTCAATATAAAAAATCACGGATTCTGGCCAAGACATCAGCCCCCCCCTCCTGCCATTGATTTGGATAATACACATCTCTCAGAGAGAATCGATAGTTTTCAGAATCTTGCTCTAATCAGCCGCTGGCATTTTCCCGAGATGTGTGATGAGGAGATGCGGAAATGGATTGTTGCCCACTGGAAGCCGGTGATTGAGTACACACCCATCATTTCCCATCTCATGAAGGATTGGTACTGCTTCCATTTCATTTATGCTGCTGATACTGATGCTATCCTTCAGGGTCCATGGGTTCATAAAAGGAGTTTTCTTGCCCTCCACCGTTGGTACGTTGGTTACGACCCATTAAAAAATACTCCATCTCATAACCTGATTTGGGTAAAACTCCCGAATCTACCTTTGGAGATGTGGTCCAAAGAGATTCTTGAGATCATGGGAAATCCTATCGGACGGTTTATATATGTTGATCCATGGTGTATCGGTGAGAAAGATAAGAGAATTGCATGGATCCTTATTGAATGATCCTACAGAGGTGGTTACCCAGATCATATTGATATTTTATGGCATGGCCTGAAGATTTCCTAGCATTTGGATTTCTGGGGTATCCCCTTTCGCTGTGCCGCATGTCACAAGACTGGCCATCTTATCAAAAATTGTCCTCAGAAGTCTGCTCTTAAACGCAGAATTTCACATCGTATGCAGTCTTCTTCTATGGGTTTTCCCGCATCTAAACAGTTCCCCAGGATGTAGTTGATTGACTCTTTTCATCCCTCGATAATCTCTCCAAGTCAATCTGAGAGGTTTCCATCTACATCACCTATCAGGAATAATGATGGGCGGGATGCTCATGACTGTCCCACATCGGCAATCCCATCTTTCCTTCCATGCGACTCTGTCCCGGAGCCGAGAGATGACCCTGATATTCGCTCCCCCTCTCCTATTCAACTCAAATACCTTTCAATGGGCTCTCTCCCCATATGTATTTCATCCTCCTCCCCCACTCATGCTATCCATCCTTTGTCATCAAAGGGGAAGGAACCTATCATTGTTCTCACTCCCGCCAACTCTCCTTCATCATCCCTGTAAACCTATTTGATAGTGACATTGACCTCCTCCTCCGTAAAAAATCCATGGAATTAGAGCCCCTCACTATTCATAAGCCATCTAGTCGTGCCTCCCCCATTATTAGTTCGGCGTCTACAAAGAACATCACTGTTCGGAAAAAATCCTGGGGTGGTACTCGTCATTTCAGAGGGAGATCTAATATACCTGAGTGCGGGGTCCACAATTTATCGTTGGTGGATGTCCCTATATATGATATGTCCTCTTCTCAGTCTCAGCCCCTTAGAGCAGATGCGACTGGTCAATCATCAAAATGATGGATATTGTATCTATGAAGATATGGGGGCTTGGTGCAAGTCCTAAATTCCTTGCACTAAAACACATCTTTTTCTCTGCTCGGCCGAAAATTATTCTCATTCAACAGACCTTGGTGCAAGTCCTAAATTCCTTGCACTAAAACACATCTTTTTCTCTGCTCGGCCGAAAATTATTCTCATTCAACAGACTATGCACTGCAGGAAATCTTCCATCTCATATTTCCGTAAAATGTTCCCTTCATGGTACTTGGTGGCTACTGATGCTACTAGCCTATCTGGGGGGCTCACTGTCTTGTGGGATCCGTAATGGATTCGTGCCAAGGCGTATAAATGTTTTGCTGGCATTATGATCTCCGTAATTTTTCATGGAAAAAGTCACCCCATCAACGTATTAAACACATATGCTCCATACCTTCATAGATATCCTTTCTGGGAAAGGTTTTTCTCTTCTAATCTATGTGACATTAAAAGCCTGATGATTGCAGGTGACTTAAATTTCACTTTAAGTCCTGATGAATGTTGGGGTGGTGGCAGGAAGATGGACCTGCTCGCTGATCTCATAAAGAACCATCTATTAATCAGGAATTTTGTTGATGTTGTTCCATCGGTTTCGATGCCCACATGGGACAATGGTAGGGTCAGCCATGCTTATATTGCAAAATGCATCGACCGAGTTATCATCCATGCTGACATTATTGGTACGATGGGTATGCCATATTTCACAATTGGCAATGAATACATATCGGACCACCGGCCCATATATATTCATTGCGGCATAAGTGTTTCAGTTAGCATTTTCCTTTTAAATTCAACCAGGCCTTCTTGGAAGATCCGGCTTTAAATCTCATTGTATCCAATGCATGGAAGGCCACTGTGCTCAATGAACCACTCACCTCTCCACCCTCTTTTAGAGAAAAGATGGAATATGTACGATCTAAAGTAAAGGTTTGGCAACATGAAAAAAGGAAGTGGGATCGGCTATCTCTACAAAAAATCCAAAGTGAACTGGATCTCATATCCAACTCCATGGATCTAAATTCTCTCCCATTTGAAACCAGGCGTCGTATAGGAGACCTCACCCGTCACAAACTTCTTCTTCTTAGACAGGAGGAATCCACTTGGAGACTAGAAAGCAGAGCACTATGGCTCAAAGAAGGGGACCGAAACACTAAATTTTTTCATAAATACGCCAATCACAGACGAGAAAAGAACACTATATGGAGGATCAGTGACGGGAATGGTGGTTTCCTCTATTCTCAACAAGATATTTCAAGTGCTGCACTAAATCATTTCAGACAACAATACAGCAGGGGGAAGGGAAGTGCCATACAGGACATCCTATGGGGCATTGAATTGTTTCCAAATATGTTCGATGATTCAATAAATGAAGCTATATATCTCTGCCTGTTACTGAGAAAGAACTCTATGGAATTCTTAAGGCATTCAGCAAAGACAAATGTCCTGGCCGTGACGGCTGGACTATAGAATATTTATTCATTTTTTCAACATCAACAAGCATGATCTCATTAGGATGATAGAGGACACTCGAATGAATGGGCTCATACATCAACACATTTCATCCACTCTGATTGCACTCATCCCAAAAAAGAGGGATGCGGATACATTTCATGATTTCAGACCGATCTCCTTATGCAACATATCTTTCAAGATTATATCTAAAATCATTGTTGAACGTATAAAGGGAACCTTGGCTACCCACCTATCAAAAGATTAGCATGCATTTCTGAAGGGACGTAACATTCTTGACGTTGTGGCCAACACATAGGAATGCATGTACACCATGTTCTCAAAGGACATTGATGCAGCTATTCTAAAGATAGATTTGGAAAAAGCCTATGATTGTATAGACTGGGGATACATCAGATGTCTTCTGGTGAAATTGGCTTGCGGCTCGAGATGATTAATTGGATAATGACATGTATTGAAAACGTTAACTATTCCATTAATATCAATGGCATTCCATCCCCATATTTTCTTACTGAAAGAGCCCGCCACCAGGGATGCCCACTTGCTCCAATTATATTTATATTAGCCATGAACACTCTTAGTTTGCACATTAACAAGGCAGTGGATGAGCATCGTTGTCAGCCCATCAAGATCAGCAGGTATATTTCTATATCACACAACTTATTTGTGGATGATGTTCTCCTATGTGCTATGTTATGTCAAGCATCTTGGAACTGCCTATTTGACATTCTCATAAATTTCCAAAAAGCCACGGGACTAATCATCAACAAGTCCAAATCCTCTATTTACCACAATGGGACTAATATGGGTCTGATTAATAGAATTGCAGCTATGTTTGGCGTTGTCACATGCTCGCTCCAAAATGGTATTACATATTTGGGATTTCATCTCAAAGCAAACAATTATTTTGCTAAAGACTGGGAATGGTTGATCGAGAGATACTATAAAAAAATCTCGTCATGGAAATTCAAGACCCTATCACTGGCTCGCAGAGTGATATTATCTTCAGCGGTCTTGTCTCAGCTATCTGTATACTGGGCACATTTGTTCTACCTTCCCTCATTCACCATTCAATGATTAAACAAGATCACGGAAAATTTCATATGGGGAGGTTCGTCCGCGCATAGAAAATTCCATCTTGTCAAAATGGATGCTATCTCCATACCAAAACAATTTGGCGGATGGGGATTAAAGGATCTGCGTCAATTTGGTCGCGCACTCTTATGCCGCACATTATGGAGAGGCATATTTGGTGATGGCCCATGGAGCACCATTATCAGACAGAAATACATGAAAGGCAGGCAATTAAAATTCTGGTACAGAACTGGGGCTATCGGGCCTCGTCACGGATCTGTTATATGGCTTAGCTTACGAAAGATTGAATCTTTTTTCATTTCCCGATTGAGATTGAGGTTATACACTGGATGTCGTGTTCTCATTGGCATTGACCCCATATTATGTGGTCATGGTGAGATATTCATCCCCGAGGACCTTTTAGCATATCTTCATCGTCGCGACATTTTCACTTGGAACAAACTCATTGAAGATTGGCAAGGCTCTTCCCCAATTTGGAAAGACAGAACAGCTCTTTTCTTGCCGGATATGTTGGATGGCATCTGGAAATCCATCACGGACACTCTATACAGATGTGGCTTTCATCGATATGGGAATGAGGACCAACTCACATGAACTGTATGCAATGCACGGAAGCCTGTAAATGTACGTGACATATATCTAGATATGATCTTCCCCAGGATTTCAAATGCTCATATACCTTTTCTGATGGTTTTCTGGAAGGGAGGATGTCCTCTCAAATACATTCACTTTGCGTGGCTGGTATTCCACAACAAGAACCTCACATGGGACAACCTAAGGAAACGATGTTGGCATGGTCCTAGCAGATGCGCATTGTGTGAAGTAGATGAAGAAACAAATATGCACATGTTTTTCCAATGCCCATCTATCCAACGCGTCTGGTATGTATTGGCAAATACTTATGTTTTCCCACTTGCTGTTTTTGACTCTTCCCATGCAGCATTCATCTGGTGGAGTCGGCAAAGAGGGACTCGGCGCTTTCTCATCCTTATTCTTCTCTGGTCTACTTGGAAATGGCGGAACTCTAGAATCTTCAATGACTCAGCTGCTCCTGTTTCATCCATCCTGGACAACATCATGGCCTCCTGGACTATGATATATGGCTCCGCTGATTTTTTATCTTATCGGACTATCTGTGATCATCATCCTCCTTTATTCTATTTATCTCGACATTTGCATAACATATATGATGCATATTTTGCATATATATTCCTTTGTTTTTATTTGCCTATATGCACTAGATATTTGTTTTTTCCCTGCAATTCATCTGACATATGATCTTGTGAATATGGACAAGGTATGGTCTATATCTATATGTACATTTGCTTTTTATATTGAGTCAATATAATACATTATGCTTTTCTTCTCCTGCAAAATATATATATATATAAACCTCTTTTTTATATATATGTATAGAAGAAATTCATATTGAAATCTATTACTTAACATGGATATTTTAAACAGTTTTTTTAATCCTATATTGAAATATTTATAAGAGAGAAACTTATTATTATTATTTTAAAATTGATATAAATTGTAATTCATGCCTAGATTGGAGTTTGATTGTTATTAGTTTACCTTTAACTTATAAAAAAATCTAATATTAAACTTTAGAAATAAATAATTTATTTTTATTATAATTTAAAAAACAGCTAGTAAACACTTAGATCGAACAAAAATTTTGATGTCATATTTCAACCTTAACAAGGTTTGCCCCAATTTCACTGACAAAATCTCTTAATTCTGAAATGTCAGCCGTATGTCCCAGTTTCACTGATAAACTCTCATAATTCTGAAATGTCCGTGGTATTCAAGAGCATTTGTCCACCTTAAAATCTCCTAACTCTGAAATATCAGTGGCATTCAGGGCCACCTTATGCTATGATACTTTACATTTTGATATGATAATGCTTCCAATTAATATGTGTAATTAAGCTATATTATTTATCATCCACAAATTTTTTCACTGCTATGAATTTGTTACTAACCTTCTGCCGAGAATCCTATAACTAATCGAATAACATGGGAATAACTACAGGTTAGAGTACAATATTCTTATCATCTTGTAATTCTTTCCATCAGTGGTTATGAATAGTTTAAGAAAACATGGGAAGTGTCATAAAAAAATCTAGAGGGAGATAGTAACACAGTTATTTTTGAATAGAGTTCAGATTTTCCACAGTTTTCATATTTTGGTGTCGACGTTTCGAGTCTGAACCTAGACTCATCATCAATTTGTTTGATTCCACTAAATGAGATTTTAGAAAAAATTAAATAATGTTTCTCCAATACCTGTCATATTTTGGAAACGATACTCGCTTGTAATTTTTATGGGAACAAGTGTAAAATTAAACTTATTAACCATTTTTATTATGCTCGGTTGGTTCAGGTGTGAAATTGAACTCTTTACAGTCAGTTCAAGAAGAACTGTTTGTTTTATCACTTGATTTATCATAATCAAAATACATTAAATCTTCTTCTTTCTAAATGACTGCTACTAGAAAATTTTCCCCTCAAATAGAATTTATGTTGAGCACGATTTTACTATGCATATTTGAGCACATAAATCTAGATTCCCCATTTTAATATGTTAAACGTGAAGCCGAATTAAAAAAAATTTGATGTCGACCTCGATGCCCACACCACCAACGCCAACCTACTACATGATCCACTGATTCCACTTTGCAGTCATGTATTCCACATGACATAATTGGAGAATTCTAAAGCTTCCCTCATCTATAAATTTGTAATCTCTCCACTCCCTGAGAAATGCAAGCCAAGGCAAGGCCCTCCAATAATAAAAATCTTATGTCTTTTTCTATGTTTTTGATTTTCCATTCTTGTTTGTGATATATTGTGTGTCTCTGAATTTGTGAAGTCTTATGTTGTATGTTCTCCTCTGCGCTCCTGTGATCCCATCAACTGGTATCATAGACAAATTCGTGAGCCTGGAAGTAGAGTGCGTCTATGCCCCCGGTTTCTCTATGTGTGGAAAGCCACTACACTGACCTGAACACCCATATTTTTTGCAGCTCGGAATGGGACAAGTTTAACCCATTCACTGCCACGTGTTTCACAAACTGAAATCGTTTCCTTGGAAAATTTTTGGATCTACTGTCTTTAGAAAATGAGAAGGATGACCATATTATTTTCTAAGGAGCCACTGCAAGTCAATGAGAACCCTTAAGAACCTGTGGAAACAGAAAATAAGATTCGTGAAGGAGCGAAACTAAATAGCAGTGGTCTTGGCAGTCTCGCTAGTTCCATATTGGCGATTTGTCATGAGATCTCTTTTAGTTTGAATATCTAATTTTTGCACAAGTGTTGAGTGCATTTTCAAAAAGGCCAAGCCGTAAGCCCTCTATTTTTTATTATTATTATGGTAAAACATATATATTTTTATATATATGTTATAATTATATTAAGTTTGCTTTTTTAATTAATTAAAAAGAAAAAGAGGGAAGGTGTTATATGTCAAATGTCATATGGAGAAGTTGAGTGGGGCCAATTTTTCCCTACGGAAATAATAGATGGAGGATACACTGATTTTAAAAGATCAATATTTTTCGATTGAGGGTGTAACAAAGAAACCCTCATCAATGGAATAAGATACATAGAAAGGCAATTGCGACAATCCGCCAATATCTAGCAAAGAATCTATATTTTAATGTGTTTGGAGAAAAGACAAAAAAAGATTATGGAAGAAGCTCCACGATCTATATGAGAAGAACACGACATCAAACATAGTGTTCTTGATGAATAAGCTTTACAATCTCAAGATGAAGGAGGGTGCTTTAGTTGTAGAGCACTTGAATGAATTCAATATTATTACGAGTGAACTTGCGTCTATTAAAATCATACTAGATGATGAAATTAGAGCCATTTTGTTAATGTGGTATATGCGAGACAACTAGGAAAATTTTTGTAGCTGTGATTACTCCATCATCTATAGGGACCTTGAAGTTTAATGATGTCAACAACAATTTAATGAGTGAGGTGCTACGACGGAAGTTAATTGTAGAAAACCAGGGAGGAGAAGCTCTAGCTGTAGCTTATTGTGGTAGGAGAATTGATCAAGGCTAACAAGGGTGATCAAGATTGAGAGGTCGATCAAAATCAAGGAGGGGAAGTTCAACTTATTTCATTGTGGCAAACCCAGGCACATGAAGAAAGAATGCCGAGTCTAGAATAAAGGAAAAAAGGATCAGAGATTGGCCAATACAAATCACAAGTCATCCAACACAAATGAAGGTGAGACTACTATTGTAGTCATATATGGTGATGTGTTATTTACTGTTTCAGTAGAATATGCATGTGTATATACATCTAGCAGTAGCTTTGATTGGATCCTTGACTTTGGGGAATCTCACCATGTAACCCCATGCAAAGATAGTTTTGTTGCATATAATCTTGGTGATTATGGTAGAGTGCATTTGGCGAATAATCATTTTTGCAGGATTGTTGGAGTGGGAGATATACATATCAAGATGAAGGATGAACAAGATATATTTTTGAAATAGGTCAGACATGTACCATAAATGCACATGAGCTTGATCTCTATGGGACGGTTAGATGATGAAGGCTATTCCACAATCTTTGGAAAAAAGAGTTTGGAAAATTAGCAAAGGAGCATTGGTCGTAGCTAGAGGACCCAAGACATGAACATTATATACACTGAAGGAAATGATAGGGAAATCAAATTTGGCCATTGTCACAAAAGAAGAAAATTCAGCAGATTTGTGGCATAAGTGCTTGGGTCACATGAGCGATAAGGGCTTAAAAATCCTTGTTGGTAAAAATTTATTTCCAAGTTTGAAATTATGTAATAATGATATTTGTGACCATTGTATATTTGGTAGATAAAGAAGGGTTTCATTCCTTAGAGATGGCCACGACAGAAAGAAAAAAGTGTTAAAATTGATACACTCAGATGTGTTTGGCCCTATTAACGTGAAGCCATTAGGAGGAGCATAATATTTTGTAAAATTTATAGATGATGCATCCAGGAAGTTTTGGGCTTACCCTATGAAAAGTAAAAATGAAGTGTTTGAAATATTTCAAAAATTCCATGTTGTTGTTGAAAGAGAGACTAACAAGTTGCTCAAGTGCTTGAGAATAGATAATGGTGGAGAATATTTCTCAAATGCATTCAAGGAATATTGTAACAAGTTTGGCATAAATCATGAGAATATTGTGCCTGGTACTCTTTAATAGAATGGTGTCGCAGAAAGGATGAATTGCAGCATTATGGAAAAGTTGAGAAGTATGTCATCCAATTTTGGTTTTGAGAAGCATTTATGAGCAAAAGTTGTAAGGACAAATTGCTACCTTATAAATTGATCTCCAACTACAGCCTTGGATGGCGGTTTTTGTGAAGAAGTTTGGACTTGTAAAAAGTTGAATTATTCTCTTTTGAAAATCTTTGGATGTGAAGAATTTGTACATATTCCCAAAGAAAGTAGAACTAAGCTAGATGATAAATTTATGAAATGCATTTTTTTGGGATATGCGGAAGAATAATTTGGTTATCGTCTATTAGATACAGTCAAACATAAAATTATTAGAAGCAAGGATGTTATATTTAATGATTCATAAACGTTTAATAGGAATGTAGGTGAGTTGGAGGTCAAGAAAGTTATTGAGAGGTTTGAAGGGTAGTAGGAAGACATCCTACCAATGCAATAAAATGGACATCAAATTCAAGAGAAGGAATAACAACAAGTGGAAAGTGATGAACATCAAGAAGAAGGAATATTGCAGAACCTTTACAAGAGATTCAACCTGATAATGCACCACCACAATTGGTTCGCAGATCTTCTAGGCCTCATAAGCCTTCAAAAAGGTATCCACCTTCAAAATATATTTTATTGACTAATGAAGGTGAGCCTAATTGTTTTCAAGAGGCTTGTAAAGTTGAGCACAGTAAAGAATGGAAGAAAGCGATGGAAGAAGAAATGAACTCTTTGCTGGAAAATAAAACTTGGGAGTTGGTAAATCTCCCAAAAGGTAGAAAGGCTCCACAAAACAAATGAGTTTACAGGATTAAGCATGAAGGTGATGAAAATAGGGATAGGTATAAAGAAAGGCCAGTGGTGAAGGGATTTTCCCAAAAGTAAGGTATTGGCTTCACTGAGATTTTCTCACCTGTTGTCAAAATGTCATCCATTAGAGTCATTCTTGGTCTTGTTGTTGCTTTAGATTTAGAATGTGAACAGTTAGATGTAAAAACTACTTTCCTTCATGGTGAATTGCAAGAAGAAATTTATATGGAGAAACCATAAGGATTCATAGAAAAAGGAAAAGAAGACTTTGTTTGCAGGTTGAAGAAGAGTCTTTATGGGTTGAAATAGACACCTTGACAATGGTAAAAGAATTTTGATTCATTCATGTTAGAACATGGTTTTCACAGGTTGAAAGCTGACCATTGTGTTTATATCAAGAGGTATGATCAAGGAAATTATATCATATTATTTTTATATGTGGATGACATGCTGATTGTTGGGCACCATAAGGACATGATCAATAGGTTGAAGAAAGATTTGGGCAGGAAATTTGTGATGAAGGATTTGGGTCCAGCACAACAGATATTGGGCATGAGGATCATGCGTGATAGGAAATACATAAGGTTGTGGTTGTCACAAGAAAAATATATCAAAAAGGTGCTTGATAGGTTTAATATGAAGAATGCCAAGAGAGTTGGTACACCCCTTGCAACTCACTTCAGAGAGTTGGTACTAAGTTATGTCCTAGTGATGACAAGGAGAAGGAAGAGATGAGCAAAATTCCTTATGCTTCAACAATTGGCTACTTGATGTATGCCATGGTATGCACACAACCAGAAATTTCATATTCAGTGGGAGTAGTAAGTAGGTTCCTTGCCAATCTAGGAAAACAACATTGGCAAGGATTAAAATGGATTTTGTGGTATTTCAAGGGTATTAGCCATTATTGCTTATGTCTTGGTCATAATGAGAGTGTGCTTGAAGGATTTATAGATGTAGATATGACTGGAGATATGGACACTAGAAAGTCTACTATAGGTTATTTATATACATTTGTAAGAGCATCAACATCTTGGGTGCCAAGGATACAAATAATAGTAGCTCTCTACAACAAAGACAAAATACATGGTTGCAACAGAGGCTTGTAAAGAGATGTTATGGATGTATCGATTCCTAGGAGAGATAGGAAAAATCAGGACAAGTATGTGCTATATTCTGATAGTCTGAGTGTTATTCACTTGGCGAAAAACCCAACATTTCACTCAAAAACCAAGCACAATGACTTAAGGTACCATTGGATCCAACATGTGTTGGAGACAATTATCCTTGGAAAAAATCCAAACAGATAAGAACCCTGTTGATATGCTCACAAAGATTCTACCAAGAAATAAACATGAGATATGTAGAGGCATGGTAGGACTTGGTGTGATTTGATTCAGGATCCTTCATTCGGTTTCAATTGGGAGAATTTTAAATGTCAAGCAGAATTAAAGAAAAAAAATCGACATCGGCCTCACCGTCCTCAGCCGTCCTTCGCCAACGCCACCGACGCCAACCTAGTACGTCGTCCACTGACTCCACTATGTAGTGATGTATTCCACATGACATAATTGGAGAATTCTAGAGCTTCCCTCATCTATAAATTTGTAATCTATCCTTTGCCTGAGCAATGCAAGCCAAGGCAAGGCCCTCCAGTAATGAAAAGCTTGTGTTTTTTATGTTTTCGGTTTTCCATTCTTGTTTGTGATCTGCTACGTGTCTTTGAATTTGTGAAGTCTTGGGTTGTATGTGCTCCTCTGTGCTCCTCTGATCCCATCACCCTTCTGCTCTCCTCACAATTTTCTACATGGGAAAATGAGCGTTTATCATGTAACGAAAAATAAGCTAGTGGAGCATCCTTGCATGACAAGAATATTATGCTTCTCTTGTGGATTTTATTATATTGCATTGAGCCCTTCTAATATCAAAATTGTAGAGATTTTTTTTGTATTTGACAATAAAAAGTTGTAAGAGGGCCTGTAATTAAATAGTAAGAGCCAATCTAGTTCACTCACAAATGCTTGAGAATTAATGGAAAACATAAATTTGACACCAGTTTGCTATTTTTTTCTCAGTGGCACTTCCAATGACTCCAAAATTTTCTATTCAACGGTTTTTGGTGAAGAGAAATTATAGGCTCCATGGAAGAAAGGGTTCATACTCTCCCTGTTGCAAAATTGATTAATGTTAAGGCTCCATGCTGCCATATCAAAATTATCAAATCCCATTTGTCCTGCATATTCTCTTTCTTTGGTTTAGTGTCTATCATAACTGAAAACATTACACCTTATTTGGTGGGTTTTCAGTTTTAAAATTACAAGTTTGGGTGTATGAAATTGTAATATGAAATTCATTATATAATGTTTCAGATGATTATTCATTATATAATGTTATGCCTTGTTATATTATGAGTGGGATGATATGATTTAAGAGGAGCGATGAAGTTTTGATTTGGGATTTCCTGAGAGCATTGGCAACACTGTAGAACCTGGACTATAATATAGTAAAGTGGTTGAATTCAGTGGTGCATTGATGGGGTAGGAAGAGAAAAGAAAAACTAAATGAGATGTATAAACATATTTAATGAACCATGATACTTAATTATCTAGATGGACATGAGTTGGAGCTGGTGGTATTGAAGTAGAAATAATAATAGTAATAATAATAATAATAAAACAAATAAATAAATAACAACACTTATGACTTATTAATGTGCATTTATACATTATGACTGCATATTTGTTTGACTAGTGACCACTTATGACATATTAAGGTGTCTTTATACATTATGACTGATGCAGTTATTCCAGTTCATACATCAATTTGCAATTTTTCTAAAAACATAATTTCCACTTAAATGGCAAAAACTAAGCTACCTTGCACCACTTATTTAATATAGATATCTAAATATTTTATTTATAGCTTCAAGAGTGAAAATGAAATATTTTTATATAATATTAACAATAACTAAATAAACATAATGAAAATAAGTTTATTAATATTTTATAACATTAAGCATCAAAGAGACTACACATTTCCCTTCTACGAAACAATAAAATACATGGATAAACATAATAAAAACCCACAATTTCATAATATCACCAAAAATGATCAAAACAATTACACATTTCCCTTCTGAGTTGTCTTTAATGCGACTTTTTGGACTTTCCGGTGACGGAATCCGGCGGAAAAATTTCAGGTAAAATTTTGATTTGTGTTATTTACACTGGTTTTTTTTATTGTATATATGGGTTCAGCTCCTTGAAAAACCCCTAGGGCACTTCCATTCTGCAGGGGTTACCTATCAAACTTGTGATTTCAATAAATTCCCGCTGGATTTTAGAGAAATTAGACCCAAAAACCCACCAGAAAAACTTCCAAAAATCACACTAATATAACTCCTTTCCTTTCTACCAAACTCTAAAATATACCTATAAATACAAACAATTTCATAATATCACCAAAAATCACATCACCAAAATCTTCACTTGTCAACAATATTCACTGACGGCAAAAAAAAGTACTAGAAAAGTGTATGAAACAAAATGTCTTTGACCAGGTATGATTCGATTCCAAAATTCAGGATAAGGGTGTATTCTAAGTCATGGACAACTTTTAATTAGTTCCGGGTCCAATCAAAGTTCCGTATACCTATGAGGCAGGTTGTGTGAGCGCAATCAAGGGTGGCACTCCCATGGGAAATTTAAAAGAAAACAATCCGTAAAATAATTTGGTGGTACTGAAAATTCTTTAACATGTTTTCGTAGTTTTAGGGAAGGACGGTGATGATTATCAACTAATTTTTTTCATAATTTCCCGGGAATTATTTTAAATAGTTTTTTTTTTTATTTTTTTTTTATTTTTTTAATATATATAATAAGTGTAAAATATTTAAGAATGAGTATAATTTAACGAATATTTTTTTTTGTTTTGAAAGTAATAGAAATTTTCGGCTAAATTTTGAAAAAATATCGCAGAAATTTTTGTAAATTTAAGTAAAAATTGTCAAACTTTATAATTTTAGGTGTCCTAGAGGTTTTTGATGATACTGAATCTATTTTCACCATCAAAAACATGATTCAAACATTGCATTTACAAGATTTTTTGAAACTTTTTACCCGGATTCCAACCATTGATTCCAACCATTTTCACCATCAAAAACATGATTCAAACATTGCATTTACAAGATTTTTTGAAACTTTTTACCCGGATTCCAACCATTGATTCCAACCATTTTTGGCCGTCTGAGTAACCTCCATAAACGACTCCTTTAGAATATAGCTCTGGCACATGTACCAGATCCATAATAAAATCATTAAATACAACTTCAGTTTTGTTCACATTTTACGAATTAGCCAAAGTGATATATTTCTCCAATAGTCTTATTTATGTAGGGTATATTTGAAAAAAAAAATTTGAATATTTTATGATTATTTTTTAATAATAATTATTAGATTTTTTGCGCCTGGTGCACTGGGCAAATCTGGGGTTTGCACAGGGTTTTCAGAAGCTTGTGAGAAGGAATGCCCACAGTCTGAAAAGGGCACCCCAGCTGGTAAGTTTCTTTCCCCATCGAAGATTTTTTGTCCATCGGGCGGCCTTGAAGACATCATAAATTTCAATGCCAGACAGGGTTTATGGAGCACAATAGGTAGTTTGCATGGCCAGGATAGCGCTGTTGGTGAAAGAAGCGGCCCCTTGGCAGTTTTCCGACCGCTATTCTCAAAGGATTTGGTTGCAAGCGACCCGGTAAATAAGGGTTTTGGGTCCGAAGTTGGGAAGGTTTCTAATCAAAGGTATGATGCTCCAAAGCTTATCACTTGGGGGCCGGAAGAGAAGGGGAGTTTTTCCTCTGGAAAGGAAGGATTACCATCAGGTGCACCGTGCCATTTATCCCCAGAAAAGACTGATATCCCCTCGGCGAGTGAGGTACTTGGAACCCAAAAGGAACTAGATGCCCCAGACATTGTCAGAGAGGAGGGTTTGGACCGCGAGAGGGTTGGGGGCAAGAGAAAGAAGGCAAAAACTCTAAAAGCGCGAAGGTTAGTTGGGAACTTGTTATTGGGAATGGACGTTCAAGTAGAAGATGCTTTGAAGGTGGTAGAGAGCACGCTCATGGGTCAGGTAAGGGGTCGCCCGGTCTTAGGTAAATTTCTACAGCAATGGGCGGAAGGCCACTGGAAGGAGACACCGGCAAAGTCCTTCAAAACTACAACTATGGCTAAAGGGTGGTTCATGATCAGCTTTGATAGTAAAGTAGCCATGGAATGGGTTGAAGGAAGGAATTGGGCTATGGGGAAACGCCCAGTTTTTTTCAAAAGATGGACTCCGCTCTTCGATGCGTCCAAGGAAACGGTAGAGGAGTTTCCCATCTGGGTGAGGGCTCCTGGTCTCCCACCTTTCCTTTGGATGGATTCGGTCTTTTCCTCTATTGGGAACTCTCTGGGTACGTTCTTGGAAGCTGACAAATCCTTTCTTGATACACATGAAAGGGTTGTAGCAAGGATTTTGGTGCGCCTAAATCCCAGCGAAAAACTAGTGGACTCAATCAATCTGCAATATAGAGAATATGTCTTTGAACAACTATTGGATTATGAATTATTACCATTCAGGTGCCACAGATGCCATGAGCTTGGCCATCTGGCAAAGGATTGCCCTCTGGGGAGGCGTAAAAGGAGGGTTCATAAAACAGCTGAACAGTGGGAGCGGAGCATGAGGGAGGAGCCAATCTCGGCGGCCAAGGACATCTCAGAAAATAAGCCTATGGAAGTGGTTCAAGGACAGGAGGAGGAAGTTCTGCCTCAGACAAAAGGAGATCTAAACATTGTAGTAGAAGACCAGATTGATCCTGAAATATCTCTAGTGGGGACCTCTGAAGCCACAGCTAATATTTCTCCTGGTAAGCAATCAGATCCTCCTATATCTGTCATTTCTCCTGAATCAAAATTTATGATCCCTTCTATGGATTCTCCTCTGGTTTCAAAACTCAATGATGTCATCTCAAATGTTGAATTTTTAACTGATGAAATTCCCTCAATTGATCTAAACCGTGAAAATGTATCATTAGAAATCCCAGACCCTGGTGTCTCCACCCCTGCCTACTCTTACAACCTTAGATCCCTTAGCAAAAAGTCTGACCCTCCCCCTGTTTTGGAGGATCCTGTGGGTGGTTTGGGCCCCTCTTCGTCAAAATATATACATAAAAAGGGCAGGGGAAGGAAGTCAAATTTGTCCAAAGCTCAAGTCAAAGCAAAACTAGATGTGGCTGATGGTAAGAAAATGGTGATCCCTGGGGCGCTTAGAGCAGCAAAACCCCCTGAGGAGGTAATAAATGATCTGTTTATCATGGAACTGTAGGGGTTTAGCCAGCAAACCCAAAAAACTGGTTTTAAAGGAACTTATCTCTCGCTATAAGCCTGATCTGGTTTTTCTTCAAGAAACTCTTGGAAGGGCAGTAGAAATTGAACCTGTCCTCTGCTCCCTCCTCTCGGGGTGGTCTTTCGTAGCCCTTGATGCAGATGGCCATTCGGGTGGTCTTGCCATCGGTTGCAGGGATGGCAGACTAAAAATTTTGGGTCATTTGGGAATGCCCAATGTTCTGGGCATGGAGGTTTGTTACCCTGAATTTGATTTCTCTTTCCTAACAGTAAATGTTTATGGACCCTGTCTATCAAGGGCTGCTTTCTGGAACGCCCTCATGGCCAAAGATTTGTTAAAATGGAGACATCTGTTAATAGGAGGTGATCTAAACTTCTCCCTAGGGACTGCAGAGGCTTGGGGTCCCTCGGCCAAAATCGACCCCCTTACAGATTTTTTCACTCAATTATTCCAATCCCACAAGCTGTTAGATGTAAACATTATAAAGGCCAAGCCTACGTGGAGGGATAGGAGAACTGGGGAGGAGAGGATAGCAAAAAGGCTAGATCGCCTCCTCATCAATGACCTGATGGCTTCTAATATCCCGATGTTCAGGCAATGGGTGGGTGAAGGGGGGAATTCTGATCACTTTCCCATCCTCCTAGAACTCTATAAGCCCCCCCCCCCAAAACCCACAGCTCCCTTTAAATTCAATGCTTCTTGGTTACAAGAAGATTCTTTTAACTAGCTGTTCAGGAAAACTTGGAGACACTCGGGAAGAGACCCTTCTGAAAATAAAGGAGCCCTCTTCATGGAAAATCTTAAAAGGTTAAAGAAAGCAACCGTTGAATGGGCATCGGATAGAAGGAAAACACAAAATGAGGCTTTGAATAAAATAGATGATGAGCTCTAAGCTCTAGAAGCCCCAGAGGCGAATGCTTACACCACTCAAGAATCCAAAGAAATGATTGTAACTCTTGAGAAATCAAGAGCAAAAATTTTATTGGATAAAGAGGAAGAATGGAGACTCAAAAGCAGGGCAATATGGCTAAAAGCAGGGGACGAAAACACAAAAATTTTCCACAATTATGCAAAAGGCCGAAAAAATGCAAATACAATCTGGAAGCTAAAGGATCCTGAGGGTAGAGATGTCTCGTCTTTCGAGGCTCTGTCAAATATGGGGAAGAATCATTTTAAATATTTGTTCTCAGATCCAGGTGGGGTCTCTTTAGCTGAAATCATTAGAACAACTCAAACTTTCCCCTGTTTTGTGGAGGGAGAGGAGGCTGAAGACCTTTTCCGAGAAGTGACTAAGGAGGAAGTAGAAAGCATTATAAAATCTATGGCAAAGGACAAGAGTCCAGATCCGGATGGCTGGACAGTGGAACTTTTTATTCACTTTTTTGAGTTGATAGGGGATGAGCTAATGGAAGTGGTGGAGGAATCAAGGAAAAAAGGTGAGGTTTTTTCTCCTTTTAATGCAACCTTCATTGCTCTCATTCCAAAAAAGGAGGACCCAGAATCTTTTGAGGACTTCAGGCCAATCTCTTTGTGTAATTGCATATACAAAATTATTGCAAAAACCATTGCGGTTCGCCTGAAACCATTTCTATCCAAATGTATCTCTCCGGAACAATTTGGATTTTTAGATGGCAGACAAATTCACGAAGCTATTGGGGTAGCACAGGAAACCATTCACAGCATCAGAAACTCCAAATCAAAAGGGGCCGTGCTAAAAATTGATCTGTCAAAAGCACACGACATAATCAGTTGGACTTATCTCAGGATGCTGTTGACACACCTGGGTTTCAAGGTGGAATTCATAAGCTGGATCATGGGGTGTATCTCAAATGCAAGTTTTGCAGTTTTAATAAACGGGGCCACATCCCAATCCTTCAGAAGTCAAAGGGGTTTGAGACAAGGATGCCCCCTTTCTCCATTTCTTTTTCTTCTGGCTGCTGAGGGTCTTAGCAGGTTGATTTCCAATGCTAAGAGATCAAGTTTGGTTAAAGGTTTGGAAGTTGTTGTAAATTTGTTCATAACTCATCTCCTTTTTGTAGATGATATTTTATTATTTACAAATGGGACTTTAATTGAAATCATAGAGCTTAAAAGTATTCTTGATTTATTCTTGAAAGCAACAGGGCTTCAAATAAACTCTAGGAAGTCCTAGTTAATTTTGGAGGGTTTCAACAGACAGGAAGAGCTATTGATTATATCTCACCTACCTTTTGAGACCTGTAAGACGGAAAATCCTTTCAAATATCTGGGTTTTTGGTTAAAACCTCAAGCTTAAGGAAGCAGGATTGGAACTGGCTGGTAGCCAAAATTGAACAAAGAATTTCCCATTGGAGCTTCAAGTGGTTATCGCGGGC
This sequence comes from Pinus taeda, assembly GCA_000404065.3. NCBI lineage: Eukaryota > Viridiplantae > Streptophyta > Pinopsida > Pinales > Pinaceae > Pinus > Pinus taeda. The sequence continues at coordinate 59,014 of APFE030722283.1, read as the reverse complement.
AGGTAAACTGACACTTGTGAACTCAGTCCTTCAGGCTATGCCAGTGTTCTGGGCAGCCTTGACATGGATCCCAAAAGGAATCCTCCACAAGATAAAACAACTTTGCAGCAGATTCCTTTGGTCCGGATCAAAGGAGGATTCAGTGCTTCCTTGGGTGGCTTGGGATAAAATTGCAAGGCCAAAAGATTGGGGTGGCTGGGGCATAAAAAATCTTTATGATTTCAGCATCTCCTTAGTAGCAAAATCTGGCTGGCGGTTAATAACTTCTGAAAATCTATGGACTAGAGTAGTAAAGTGGAAATATATAGATCCCTTGCCCTTGGAAGAGTGGATAAGGAACACAAACAAGAAAGGCAGGAATTTCTCTGTGATATGGAAGGCCACTATGGAGGCATTCAAGGTTATTGAACAAGGTTTGGCTTGGCAGATTGGAAATGGTGAAAATGTTAGAGTTGGAAGAGACCCTTGGGTGGGATGTAATGATTCTTTCGCTCTGTCTCCTGAACTGATTGCTCACCTTGACTCATTGGGGCTTTATGGGCTTCATCAGATTGCAAATCCGGGTCAGTCCACCATCTGGGGCCAAGCTTGGAAATCAATAGAAGAGTTAGGAATCGACCCCGGGTGGGGATTCGAGTGGCGGGGATTTCTTCAGGAGTTAAAGAGATCAAATGTTAGAATCCAGGACAGACCGGACCAACAAGTGTGGGCTCATGCTGAAACTGGTGTCTACTCCCAAAAGATGGGGTACTCATTCCTAATGAAGAAGAAAGGATGGGCTCTACCAGATTGGTGGGTTAAGTCCCTGCTAAAATTAAAATGCCCCAAGAAAACAAGATTATTCATATGGTGTGTATTAAAAAAGAAAATTCCTACCTGGGACATCCTTCAACCCAGATTCAAACAAGGTCCAGGTAGGTGCCCTCTATGCTTCTCAGACTCTGAATCCATTCATCATCTGTTCATCGTCTGCCCTTTTGCAAGGAAAGTCTGGGAAGAAGTGCAAAAGCTATTAGGGAAAACTTTCAGATGGGAGGGGGAGTCTTTTCTGGCAGTTTGGGAATATTGGTGGAACCACTATCCAGAGAGGAACTTAAGAAATCTTCCACCCATCATCTGCTGGGGTATATGGATTGCTAGAAACAGAAGTATCTTCAGAGATCAACGTACTCCAATAGAGGCGATTGCTATGCAAAGTTTAGCTATAATATCTAGCATCCCGGAACCTGAAGAATCTCAGAACTCAGGACACAAAAAATAAGAACAAATCAGGGAAGGCATCCCATGGGCGTATTTCGATGGGGCAGCCCAAAACAACTCTACAGGTGCTGGGATTGTCATCCATATCAGCCCCTCTCACTCCCTCAAAGCCGCTGTGGGTTTAGGACCCGGCACAAACAACTTTGCTGAACTATCCGCCCTAAAACTTCTCTTATACTGGCTAATAAGCAAAAACATCTTCTCGGTTCAGATCTTTGGGGACTCTCTGAATGTAATAAACTGGGTCATTGGAAAATATAGGTGTCAAAACTATATGCTTAGACCGCTTCTGGATGAAATTCAAAGTTTAAAGTGCCATTTTAACTTCTTTTCCATTGAACATATATACAGGGACAGAAATGAAGAGGCAGATAGGTTTTCTAAAGAAGGTGTGCTGGATTCGTGGATGATCACTGAACAAATGCAAGAACAGATCCGTGTGTCAGATCTCCCTCCGCACTCTATTTCTCTATCTTAAAATGCTCTGATGTTTACAGGATGCTAGTTTTTTTTGTGTTGTTTCTTGTTATATCTCCGCCTGTTTTCTCTGCTTTCTGTTTAAGCAAAACTCAGATGGACTCTATCCCCTATTTTTTTCTGGATAGACATTACTGAAACAATTTTTAAAACAGATCCATGGGTCGTTTTCCTATGTAAAAAAGGAGGCCCATGTTTTAAAATTTTTTGATATGGTTTCATCAAATCGTTTTTGACAGGTTTGCCTTGAGAAGGCAACGATACAGTGCTGGAAGTAAGCGTGAAAGTGCTTATTTTTCTTTCTGGTTGGACTTGACGATACAAGGGGATGAGTTTCTCTCTCCTTGAGGACTGAAGATGGCCTCAAAGCGCTCAGTGAAAGCTGGAATGTTAATTCATGTGCTTGTAACTTTTTTATTCCTTATAAAAAAGTTTGTTTTTTTCCTTGGAAAAATAATTATTAGATTTTCGAGAAAATTAAATTTTAAAATATATTTAAAATTTAAATGTAGAATTCATTAAATTATAACTTTTTGTACTTCAATCTATAATAAAAATCATTAAAAATTAACTTCCCCAATTTGTTTATGTTTTACTAATTAGGTAAGGCACTTTTAAATACAACTTCAGTGTTTTCATGTTCTATTAATTAGCTTTGTTTCATGTTCTACTAATTAGCCAAGGGAAATTTACCATATTTTATGATTTAGTTTTTTTTACTAACAAATTTAATTTTAAATAATGATTTTTTTTATTAAACTTTAATTTAATATATTTTTAATTTTGAAATAATTAAATATTATTTTTATTTAATTTTTAAATTTTTTATAATCTTTAAAATATATTTTTTTTTTTATATTTTTTTAACACAACTAAGTATTTGATTTTCATTCTAAAAGAAAAGGGGAAGCAACACTTCTCATTACAAAAATGCTGAAGAGATATAGGAAAGAGAGGAGAATAAATCCTTGAATCTTCTTTTCCAACTGCTAAGATCATTTAGTAAATTCTTAATTTTCCTACAACACCTAGCTTGTAGATCTTAACATACTCTTGAAGCAGTAATTTACATTTACATTTCATGATTAGAGATAACGATCAGAAGATGTCTTAATCTAATAAATCCTTCGTAAATTCCTAATTTTCCTACAACACCTAGATTGTAAATCATAACATACTGCTGAAGCAATAATTTACATTTACATTTCATGACTAGAGTTAAGGATCAAAAGATATCTACATCTAATAAATCCTTCTAGCTGATAGAAAAAATGGTTCAGGTGCACCAAATTTATGATTCATTTTATTCTTGATTGATTTCTTTTTCCTCTTGTTGTTGATTTCTGCTACTTCAATCCAGGGTGTTGGAGCTTTCCCTAGGCTTCTTTGCAATAACTTATCTCAAAAGAGTGACAATATTCTTCAAACAGGCACATCTATTATTGAGTTTTTCAAACTCTTCACAATGTTTACTGAGTTGCTGAAATATGAAAGCATTATTTGATCTTATTTGACTTCGCAGCTGCTCATGCATTGTTTTGATTATGCTCCAACACCACTTTGCACGCTTTGCAGTGACTGCGAGGCTGAATCTTTGGGAGGATATCCATCAGATCCATTTGTGAAGATAATGGAAGGCAGCTAGAGGAGATGGGTGTTGCACAAGGAGAGGGACACACTGCCAACCTTGAAGGAGAGCGCAAATTAGGGGAAGGCATAGAGCTAAAGGAGAGGGAATAGGCATAAGAGGATAGAACATTAGAAGAGGAGGGATCGTAGTGTAGGGGAGAAGAGAGTGAGCAGGGAAATATAGAGAGAAGGGTCAAATGAGTGACTTGAGAGTCAGAGAAGAGAGGATCATGAAGAGGATAGGAGTCAGAAGGAACAACGAAAATGGTACTAGGAGAGGATTAACTTGAGACAGATAAAGGGGAAGTGACAAGAAAATAAAACATTGGGATTAAGGAGTTGATAGAGGCAGGATATTGCAATATTATGAGCTAGATTTTCCAGAGCAAGAGGAGGATATTCAAAAAAGGATAATGATAAGAGGATTTAGGGGATGATGTGATTGGAGACTTCATTATCAATTTTTAAAACTCTGTGGGGAAGAGAAACCACATTGTTGGCATTTCTTTCAACATCGTTATTGTTTTCTCTCAAAATGCAGTAGAAAGTGACATTACCCAGATTTTTCAATTGGTGTTGAATTTTGGTTGTTATTTGTTCAAGACCAGCATTTTAAGGCCTTACAGTCTTTACCATTTGTTGTATTAGTATTAAAGAATTTCCAAAGATGACAAGATTCAGATAATTTTTTATATTTAGGATTTGAGATCCCAAAATAAAGGCATATGCTTCAGATTTCTTGTTGGAATTTGATTTGAGACCCCATTCGAAAACTATCACATTTTTATTTTCTTAATCCATTATGTAACCACCAACGCCTACTCTTCCAGGATTTGACTTTGAAGACGCATATAAGAATAAGCGTGGCCTCTTTAGAGTACTTAGCCACATCATAAAATCCTTTTCTTTAAGGTGAATTTTCCAATTTTTGAATTTACTTGGTGCTATTCTTATAACAGTTCTAATGTTTTGAGACTTGTTTGAAACTAAAATCATCCATATTTTTTCTTCTTGTTGGAGGAGACTGGAGTCTAGATTTTTCATTCCTTTTGCAAAAAGGAATTTTGTTGCTAGCCCTGAAGTTTTAGAAAGAACTTTCCTGACTTCTGGCTTGATATTTTGAAATATTTGGTTATTCCTTGCAAGCCAAATTTGGCAACATAAAAAAGAGGGAAGACTGTTCCAGAACCTTTTTATCAAGTTCTTGTTTTTTTAAGGAATATGGATACTTGTCTTTCCAATTTGAGTAGAATTCAGTGATTGTGAGATTGTTATTAATAGTTGCTTCAATCTAACCGACCAACAAGTTCCAACATTCTTTAGCAAATCTGCACCCTAAAAATATATCTTTAATTGTTTCTTCTTCTTCTATGCACGAGGACAATGATAGGGACTGATAATGCCTTTTTTCATAAGGTTTTATGTTGTAATAATTTTCCCTTTTAACATGGTCGAGATAAAAATTTTAATTCTTAGAAGACTTTCAATCTTCCAAATTTCTTTCCAAAGGGACCAATCATGATAATCATGTTTTTCTTAAAGCTTTCAATACCCTGATTTGACAGTGAACTCTCCTCCTGTTGAATTCCATTTGAAGGAGTCTTGCTGACCATAACTGATAGGTGTTGCACCTTTGAGAAGAGATAGGAGGATATCCCATTGGGGTTTGAGGTCTAGGGAGAAATATGGAGGAATCCAATGCTCCCAAGAATTATCATTCTAACTCTAATTTGATATTTGTACTAGAGAGCATATGCCCTTGTTAATCATCCATTTTTTGAGGTTCTGAATCCCATATAAGTTTAAGAAATTAGTGTTTCCCATGATACTATCACTCCAAATATTTATGTCCTGTCCACGCCCAGGGATTCTTGATGTGTTTTCTTTGACAAGAGGGAGTGTTTTTTTATTAATTTCCAAATTTGAGATCAAGGTCTGATAGGCATTTTCCCAATGAGAAAGGATTGGCAAGGATAATTAAGATATTTTGCCTCTAAAACTTTCTTCCACTAAGTGGATTCTCCATTTATAGGTCACCAGAAGACCTTAGATCCTAAGGCTATATTCATTAATCCATGAAGACAGATGGAGATAGCTCCTTTTCAAATGGTGCAATTGCTCAGCTCCAATTTACCAAGACAGACTTTTTTTTATCTTTCTTACCTCCCTTCCATAACAAAATCATGTTTATGAGTTCTATTTTCTTGTGGACTCGAGTAGGGGCATGAAAAATAGCAAATCGATAGAGAGGAAGATCAATTAATACTAAATTAATTAACATTATCCTCTCTACATGGTTAAGCGAAAGGATTCACTAATGTTGAATTTTCTTCTTCATTTTTCCAATATAATTATTCCATATTTCTAACTTCATAATTTATTTTGTAATGGGAAATCCTAAGTACTTAAAATAATCCCAGTTTGCTTGGAAGGGAACTCCTAATATTTGGGATATTCTCTGAAGGTTTCTTCCAGTAACATTCCAGCCATATATATTACGTTTCGCGTTATTTAGGAGGTAGCCAGAGACCTGCAAAAATTTATCCATGATTCTTTTGAACCTTCTAGCTACAATGTATGTATCACCTCCTAAGAATAAGTTTTCATCAACTAATAAAGAGTAATTAATAGTCTTGACACCTCTGTTGAAGAATAATCCAATGATATAGCCATTCCTCCTCCATTGTTCCAAGTTCCTGCTGAGAGATTCGACCATTATTATGTATAGGACAGGTGAGAGAGGGAAGCCCTATCTCAAGCCTCTAGATATCTTAAAAAAACAACTAGGCCTTCCATTTATAAGGGGGAAATCCAAGGGCCTATTATGAAGACTTTGATGAGATATATCAATTTGGAAGCAAAGCCAAAATTTTGAAGCACAAATGAGAGAAAGGAGAGATTAACTCTGTTCCGGATTGGACCATTATATTATTTTTCATCCAGATAGATGCATTTGGAGTGGAAAAATTGGAGGAATCAGCTCATGAGACTATTTTTACTGGCAGGACCCAGTTTGGAAAAACGGGGTCCGAAACCTTCTTAGAGTGTTTTGAGGCTTCAAACAATGATTTTGGGGGTAAACGTTTTCCTCGTATTGGAGCACCTTTTCATGTTATTCTACACACAAAGATCTTTCTAACGACACAAGAATTGTGTTAATCAGAGTCTGTATGCAAGTTATGCCACTAGAAGTTGACCTTTATGTTTTCACACCTATAGTTTGGGAGGATGTCCTGCCAGCCCCCATTATTCATGGAAAAGGGGCTATCCATGTGTTTGTGATGTAAAATAGTCTAGAACAGTCTATTTAGTAACTCTATTTAAGATTTTTTGTAGTCAAAATTAACCACTATTAGGCTATCAGGTTTTGTTATAACCAGGCCACTAGGAGGAAGAGGGATTCCATTCTTTCGAGAGAATTTTGTTCCATAGCAGAGCAAAGATAGCTAACAGAGATAGGAAGTAGAGCACACAGAAATGATTTGTGCATTCTAGTAGCCCATGGGCCATAGGCATTACTTATTTGTACCTACAACCATATTTCCAGACAGAGAAAGAGAGCGAAGCAGCCTCACCTTCCAGTTGGGTTTTCTCCTGAAAGGGTTTCCCAGAGAGAATATATTGTGTCTTATGTGTATGTGAGCTTGTTTTTCATTCTCTACTTTTCTACATAATTTATATTTGAATGCATGCACTAATTACAGTTAAACCTATAGATCTTAAACTTTAATAAAACTATAATAGTGTAGAATATTATATTTTTAATATAATATTATCATATATGTTGTGACGAACCATCCAATGGAATATCCACGGAAATTTAAGGATTATTTAGTATCAAATAAGGTTTCTTTGGGTATTTTGTGGAGATTGTGGGGATCTACGTCAGTGGGGTAAAAAATCATAAAACCCTAATCATGGGCAATGAATATGTAAACGAACCTCATGATCCTACAGAGGTGAGGTTTTCATAGCTAGAACAACAAGTTATGGATATAAACCGCAATGTAAACCTCCTTATGATGGCCCTAAGAAATAAGCTAGGGATATTTAGAGAAGATGGGGGTTCGAATGTAGAGGATGAATTAGAATAAGGAACAAATTGTTGGGGAGAAACAAAGAACTAACCGAAGAAAGAGCCTGAAAACAATCAACCCAGTTCGAGTATTCTGAATAAATCACAGTCCCTATTTAAAGTGGAAGCAAAAGTTAATATCAAGTCATACCATGGAGAGACCGACGCTTTGAATCTAAACCACTGGTTGTAGCAACTCGAAGTTTATTTCAGTGTCTATCAAATTGAGGAAGGGAAAAGGATCTCATTTTCTCAACTGAAATTGTAGGGCCATGCACTGACTTGGTGGGAGAGCCACACAGAAGCCCTGAGGTTTCAGGGAGAACCTCCAGTGACTAAGTGGGTGGATTTAAGGACACTCATTAAGTCACACTTTTATCCCATTGAGTACATGGAAGACCAATGGATCTGGTGGCATTACTTCAGGGAAAAGTCAGGCGAAAGCATGCAGGAGTACACCACAAAATTAAGAAAGATGGCTATAATGTTGGGTATATCTCCAAAGAACCTAGATGTGCTCCTCAAGTACTTGGGGGGTCTACACCACCATCTATGTGAGCAACTGATGTTGTTCAAGCCCAAAACAATGGACGAGGATTGTGTATAGGCATAGTACCTGGAGAACATAGGTCTGAAAAGAGCACAATCAAGTGGATCGAAGCAAAAGGAGAAACAAGACGCTTCTAAGGAGGGGAAGAAGAAGAAAAAAGGGGGGGAATAAGAAAAATATAGCCACAACACACTAGTGTAAAGATCCTAGAAACCACTACAACATTGATGGCCATACAGAGGAGAGGTGTTGGAAGTTGCATCTAAAGCTAAACCCAAAGAACAAGAATAAAGATAATAAAAAGAAAAATCCCATGGCCATTGATTCGAGAAACCAAGTTGAAAGAAACTCAGATGTGGATGAGAAGATCATTTGTACAACAGTGCAAAAGGAGGTGAATCTGAGTAGCCTTTGGCAACAGGAAGAGAAATAAATGACCAAACTTTTCCATGTAAAGATACAGGTCAAGAATACAAAGATTTATGCTCTCTTTGACTCAAGATTGAAGATTAATCTCATTGCGGAAGATCTGGTCAAGAAGTTTGGGTTGGAATTTCATGATCATCCAAACCCATATCCACTAGGATGTGTACATACGGATGGAGAGCTAAAGGTAACAAAACAATACAAAATTAGATTTGCTATCAATGTTGCTTTTATTGATGAAGTAGAACTGGAGGTGGTTCTGCTTGATGTATGTGGAGTTGTGTTTGGGAGTCCATACATGTATATGTGTGATACGAAATTCATGAGGAGAGCTAAATAGTACCATCTCATCAAGGATGGAAAATTGTTCATCATCAATGCATGCAAAGGAAAGTCGAAAATTTCACTGGTAAGTGCCAACCAAGCCAATAAATTGATCACGTCAAGAAAGAAGTATATTGTATTATTTTCAAGAGAAATTTAGTCTGTAGAGGAGTCAATAAGAGGAAAGGAATCCCTAGAGGGGTGTACCAAGAAACAAAAAAAAAAAAATTGGAGGAGTTGTTACAGGCATACAAGGATGTTTCCTAAGATCTTAAAGAGTTACCCTCTAAGAGAGAAGTGGAGCATGACATCTAGCTATTGCCAAACTCCCCATTTCCAAATATTTGGTTGTACAAGAAGTATATTATAGAAGCAGGTGAGATGAAGAAGTAGATGTGGTAGGTACTAGAATAGGGTCTCATTCGAATGAGTACATCACCATGTGGTTCACCCATCATCGTTGTGCCAAAGAAGGATGGGACTTGGTGGATGTGTCTAGATTACAGGGTGTTGAATAAAATCATGCTCAAGAACAGATACCCCCTATCCAAGATAGACGATCTACTAGATCACTTGCAACAAGTAAAGTATTTCACCAAGCTGGAATTGAAGTCTAGATATCACCAGGTTCGAGTCAGAGAAGAAGATACATCGAAGACCGCCTTCAAAACCAGACAAGGTTTGTATGAGTGGTTAGTTATGCCATTTGGCCTATGTCATGCACCAACTACATTTATGAGATTAATGAATGATCTATTGCACCATTTTATAGATTAATCTTTTATTTTCTATTTGGATTATATACTGGAATATAGTGCTACCTGGGAGGAGCATATTTCAAATTTGATGTAGTTGCTGGAAACATTGAAGAAGCACCAACAACTAGAAAATATCAAGAAGTGTGAGTTTGTGCAGTAGTCCTTGGTGTATTTGGGATATGTGATTGGTGGAAGAGAATTGAAGATATATCCTTCCAAAATGGAAGCGATCATGAAATGGCAGTGCCAACTAATGTTATTGAGGTTAGGAGTTTCATTGGGGTAGCATAGTAACTGAGGAAATTCATAGCCTCATTTTCAGTGGTAGCAACACCACTCCATGCCATAACAACAAGTGGCAAGAGTTTCTAGTGGGGAAAAGGTCAATAGGCGGCTTTTAATGAGTTAAGAAGAAGACCAATGAAGCACCAATTCAAGAATTACCAAACTTGTAGTGGCCCTTTGAAGTGGACATAGATGTGAGTGGATATGCTATGGGATTTATCTTGATGAAAGGAGGAAGGCTCATTTGCTACCATTCTGAAGTATTTCATGGGGCAGGTCTTAACTACCCTACCTATGATAAGGAGCTCTATGCCAAGGTGCAAGTTGTGAAGAAGTGGAAGCATTATCTGACGGGAAAGTAGATAGTAATCCACACAGATCACCGGCCATTATAGTATTTGCAGGCCCAGAATAAGCTACAATAGACCATACACTACAAGTGGTTGGGGTTTTTACAACAGTTTCATTTGGTGATCAAGCATAAGTAGGGAATCACAAACAATTTGGGAAACATGTTGTCAAGGCCACCTACAACAAATATTACATCTTTGGGGACTCTTATGTACATGAAGCCATTCACCCATGATGCATACAAAGAGGAATATTTAGAGGATGAGGACTTCAAGGAGGTGTATCAACAGTTGCAGAGTTAGAGTCATCTGCACGATGACAACACCAACGTTGACTACCATCTCTAGGATGGGTTACTCTACATATTGGATAGGCTATGTGTTCCTAAAGGTGAGTGATTGGAGTTGATTAGAGAGGCTAACACCTCCAAGGTTGTAGGGAACTTTGGTGTAGGCAATACCATGGATAACTTTCATAGGTATGTGTATTGGCCCAAGATGCAAGAGCAAGTAGCTAGGTTCATAAGAGGATGCATGCTTTGTTGTACTAGAAAACCTAGAAATAGGAAACAAGGTCTATATCATCCCTTACCTATACCTACTCGCCCTTGGGAAAGAATTTCCTTAGAATTTGTGGGTCTGACAACCCGGAAGGGACATCACTACCTGTTCATGGTAGTTGACAAGTTCAACAAAATGTGTGTTCTGATGGCCTGTAAAAATACCATTAGTAGACAACAAGCAGCAAACTTGTTCTTTGGATAGGTCTAGGTGCACTTTGCAATACCAAGGAGCATTATTTTAGACACGGATACAAGATTTTTTAGTGAATTTTGGACTACATTGTGGGAGAAGATGGACACGAAGTTGAAGAGATCTACAACATTCCATCCAAAGATAGATGGGTAGACAGAAGTAGACAATGGGACTTTGGTGCAACTTTTGAGCGGTTACAACCAGAAGAATCTGAAGACCTGGGATGAAAATATTGTATATATACAAAATTCTTATAATAGAGGATTCCACACTTCTACAAGAAAGTCCCCATTTGAGACTTGTTTTTGCCACCTTCACCTTTGGATATTGCATATGGGCAACAAGGAGGAGCGAAGGAAGATCTTATAGGAGATGCTTTGAGGGATGAAATTTTTATAGAGAAGATCATGAAAATCCATCTACATTTACAAGAAACACTATAGAAGTCATAGGAGAAGTATAAGGCCAGGCATGATCAAAATAGAACAAAGAAAACATTCAAGGTGGGAGACAAATTATGGCCACAACTGAGCAAGGAGAGACTGCAAGGGCCTCGTAAGAAAATCAAGGCTATCAGATATGGTCCCTTTGAGATACTGGAAAAGGTGGGTGATCATGCCTATCGACTTAGTTTACCACCATATATGTTCATTTACTCAGTTGTGAATGTAGATAATTTGAAACTCTTTGAGCCTTCCATGTTAGATTAGGAAGAGGAACAAGTCCTACCTTCTATGGAGGATTTGGCACCAAACGCTCAAGCATAGTTGACAGAAGATACATTTTACAGAAGAGGTCCAGATATACAAGGCAAGGGTAGTGAGATGTTTGGCAAATTGGGTCGAAGGGACAACTTCCAGGCAAAGCTAAATGGTACATCAGAGAGAAGGTGGAGGAAACATTTCCTCACCTCATTCAGTAAAAAGATTTTGGGGACCAAACGCCTCCCAAAATGGGGAGGTGTGACCTAGATTGGATCATTATATTATTTTTCATCAATATTGATGCATTTGGAGTGGAAAAAGTGGAGGAATCATCTCACGGGACCATTTTTACTAGTGGGACCCGTTTTGGCAAAATGGGGTCTAAAACCTTCCAAGAGAGTTTTGAGGCTTCAAACAATGTTTTTTGGGGCTAAAATTTTGCCCCTTAATGCAACACCTTTTCATGCTATTCTACACACAAATAGATTTCCAACGGTGCAAGAATCATGTCAGTCCGAGTCCGTATGCAAGTTATGCCACTCAGAAGTTGACGTTCTTGTTTTCACACCTATAGTTTGGGAGGATGCCGTGTCATCCCCCATTATTCATGGAAAAGGGGCTAGCCACGTGTTTTTGATGTAAAAGGCTCTAGAAGATTCTATTTTGTACTCTAGTTATGAGTTGATGTAGTCAAAATTAACCACTAGTAGGCTATTAGGTTTTGTTATAAGCGTGCCACTGGGAGGAAGAGGCATTCAACTCTTTTGAGACCATTTTGTTCCATAGCAGAGAAAAGATAGCTAAGAGAGATAGGAGGTAGAGCACATAGAGAGGATTTGTGCACTATAGTAGCCCATAGGCCACATGCACTACTTCTTTGTACCTATAGCCATATTTCCAAATAAAGAAAGAGAGAGAAGCGACCTCACCTTCCAGCTAGGTTTTCTCCCAAAAGGGTTTCCCATAGAGAATATCTTGTGTCTTATGTGTGTGTGAGCCTTTTTTGGCGTTGTCTACTTTTCTACTTAATTTATATTTGCATGCATGCACTAATTATAATTAAATCTACAAATCTGAAAGTTTAATAAAACTATAATAGTGTAAAATCTCATATTTTTAATATAATATTATCAGATTTGTTGTGACAAAATGTCCAGTGGAATATCCATGGAAGTTTACAGATCAGACTCTATCAATGGCGTTGGCCATGTCAAGTTTCATTATGAAGCCTTCTTTTTTTCTTGCTAAGGTTGAATAGATAGGTTCTTGAACAACCATTATATTGTTGACAATTTTCTTGTTGGGAAGAAAGACTCCTTGATTGTCTGAGATCAAGATAGGTAGAAGAGGTTTAATTTGATTGGCCAATATCTTGGATATTATTTTGTAAGAGGAGTAGCAGAGAGATATGGGTTGAAATCGGTGAAAGGTGGAGGGCTTCAATTCTTTGGGGATGAGATCCAGGTAGGTGGAATTAGTGAAGCCACCTATTTTCTTTTTTCTAAATACCCACCATATCATCTTAAGAAGGTATTTTTTTATAATGAACCAGAAGGAGTGATATAAAGCAATGGAAAATCCATCAGGGCCTGGAGCTTTATCTGGTTAGAGATTCCATATTGCTGACTATAATTCTTCTTCATCCACTTCTTTTAATATTTCTGAATTTCCCTCTTCAGAGATTTTTTGGGGAATATAACATGTAAATTCTTGATAACTTGGATTGGTCGGATCAGCTGTTAGAAAACTTTTGTAATGTTGATGAGCTTCTTTTTTTTGGTCCTCTTGTCCCTTGATTTATATCTCTCATTCTCCTTTTATTGATTCTATGGTTTTTTATTTTTATCAATTTTGTGGTATTATGAAAAAGGCGATGTTTTGATTACCTACTTGAATCCACGGATTTCTTGATTTTAGCCTCCATGAATCTTCTTCTTTCTTATTTGTTTTATATATTTCCCAGTGTAGTTCTTTCTCTTTCAGTCGATTTTCTTTTGTTTCCTCTCCTTCCTCTAAATTTTTTTGCACTTTTTCCAACTCTCTTTGCAACTCGATTTTCTTTTGTTGAGGTTCTTTGTAGTTTTCTATGGCCCAAAATTTTAAGCTTTTTTAACATTTTTTATCTTTGTGTCCCATACAAAACATGGCGAACCATTTATGCTTTGTTTCCATACTGAAGTGATCATGAATATTACATCTTTGTGGGTGTCCCATAGAGGATTATATCGGAATGGAAGGGGACCCAAATTTTCCCTTTCCCCTAATTTGATAGCTATAGGCTTGTGATCTAAAGCTGCTGAAGAGATAACCTTTGAAGTTGATGCGCTATATTCGGATATGAAAATGTCCTCAACAAGAAACTTGTTTAGTCGCTCTTTAATTTTGCCCAGTCCTAACCTTTTTTTATTCCATGTAAATTTCCCATTTCTTAGTAATATATCCATTAAATTGTGCTTCTTTATGATGTTTTTGAGGATATCCCTGAAGGGATCAGCCTGGAAGAAACCACCTTGTTTTTTATCAACATTTAGGATCAGGTTTAGATTAACTCTGATTAGAATATTGTTGTTTGATTCTAGATTTAGACTATCCTTTAAGAAGCTCCAACAATGCTTCTTCTCTCGATAGTGAGTGGGGGCATAGATGTTGTAGAGGAAAATTTGATTTCCTATGTTTTGATTTCTTAGATCATATTTGATCCAATGTAGTTCTTTGAGATGAGATAATAACTCGCAAGTGGATTGGTTGCACATTGTACAAATTCCACCTGAAGCTCCTATAGCTTTTATAGATATTCCTTCATAATATTTCTTTTTGAATTATTTGAGTCATTTCTTGTTCAGAGGACTTGGTCTCCTGGATTAAAAAGAAGTGTAGACATTCTGATTTTAGAATATTTTTTGCTGCATTGACTTTTGAGGAGTGCCTCAGGCCCCTACAATTCCAAGAGACCATATTCATTATTTACTTGGATTTGGGGCAGAGGGACCCTTCCCATGAGCTATCTGTTGATTTTTTTCCTTATTCCCAATAGTTTTTCCGATATATGTCTCCATTGGTTGTTGGGTTCCCATTTCCATTTCTTTTATTATTGCTTCATCCCTTAATTCTTTGTTGGTCTTCCTTCCAGACTTGTTGTGGATATTAGAGAGAATAAGAGAGTCATTAGATTGATTTCTAGTAATGATCCTTTCGAGGGGAGAAGGAAGAGGACACAAGGGGGGGTTAGAGGGGTTGCACTGAGGGTGAGCGGGGGGGGGCGGGGGGGACGAGAGGAGGAAGCTAAAGGGGAAGGGGATGGAGAAGGATCATCTGGATGAGAGGGAATATCGGTCTAGCTAGGGAAGGATAGGAAAGGGAAGCTGTTGTACCTCCAAGATAGTAGTAGGTCAGCTAGCAATGCTAGAGCATCTAAAATAATTGTTTTGGGGTTTTTGGTTTTAATTTCTTGGAAGACCAATGAATGAAGATAGATGTAGAATTGAAGTAATTAATCCTTTGGGTTATATTAATATCTCAACAGAGGGTTGCTATAAGACTTTACACAGTGATATAGATCAAAACAATGGTGAGAAGAAGACAAAAAATAATATGATTATCATAGTTTCCAGACTATAAAACAGAACAATCATAAGTGGGAAAACCTTCTAAACTATGTTCCAAAGGTTCAAGGAAATATAATTAAGCTTACAAAAGATGTTCATGATTTACTGATTAGAGGGGATTAACTAAACAGACAGTTCATTAATCCATTCTCTTAATAGATGATCACTTCAGAAGCTTATAGGAATAAATTGAGACACAATTCTTCCTACCTAGATATCTCTATAAGTCATAAGCATATGAAGAAAACATAATGATTGATATCTGGAAAAACTTATAGGATAATACAAACTATGTAAAACTAAATTCAGAATCCTCTGCTTTGTATTAAGTTTCCAAAAGGACTGAGTACATCAAGTGTCTAGAAAAGCTTCCTTCAAAGGTGGCTTCTAGGTTCAAAGTAGAAATAACAGTCAAGACTTAACAAGAAATGAACAATTAATCTTGAACTTCGAACCTATAACAACTTGAGAAGAGAGTTATTTATACAATTATGAAACTAAAAAATATCCTAAAACTAATTTGAGATTTATTCCAGGAAAGGAAAAGAGCTTCATGCAAGAAGATAAGGGCAGCATTTGAACTAATGCTTGATGTCCCTTTTATTCAGGTTGTGCTAGATTTGTTTGTCCGATATTTTTCCCTTTAAGCTACTAAATTGTTTGAATCCTTTACACTGGTTGATTTCTTCATTTGATCTCTCATCTGATACTCTTTAAACTATGTAAATGTACTTTAACCCTGTAGAGTAACCTTTACTGTCTTTATTTACTTTTACAGTGCATTTGATGTTTTTACTGTGTTTTTCAACAGTAAATCACTTTAGATTTTATGTTACAGGGTAAAGTAAATTGATATGATCTTCCTATTTGTCTTCGAACTGTATGCAAGCTTTTTTCTTTGTAAGCCTAGAACAGAAGCTTTACGTGCAAAACACAGAAACTATTAAGAAAAACATAGGTGACAGAAGGTATTCAATGGCTTTACTGAGCTTGAAAGGACCATGGAAGGAGTCCAAAGCGTATCAGAAGGAAAAATGATGGTTTTATTGGTCACAAAGGCTTATGGAGGCTTCACTGTGTAGAACAGGCAAAAACAGAGAAAAATGGTCATTTTGGCATTTAAACGGGAAAAACAGTTTTCTTTTTAAATTATGGCGCAAAGTGAACAGTGACCATTTTGTCGTTATGCAAGGGGTAGTTTTGGTTTTCATCGCACCGCTTATAAGGCATGGGCGGTCTTGGGAAGTGGTAATCTAATATAATATGAGCCCGACACGTAGCAAGGAGGATGGTGGAATACCACTTTTTGGGTGGGTAATGCCCGTACAGAGAGTCAAACCAAATTTTCCAAGGGCTGTTGGATTTGGATGTATGTGAACAGACAGTGGTGGAGCGAAGGAACAGTATGGAGGGAACCAACGATCAATTGTGGTAGCAATGGCTTAATTATGAGTTAAAAACTCAGATTAGCGGTTAAATGGAGGTTAAGGTTAATTCTTCGTTAAAATCATAAAAACAATTTAACAAAGAAAACCTTCACAAAACAGATATGGCAGACTTGAAATTTTATGAAATCGGGTGGATAATTATATCGGGTCTGGGCTAATCGCATATCACAATCGCAGTTTAGCGGGAGAAGGCCCATCGCAAAGGAATACGATAGGGGCCGGACACGACGTACGAATAAATCATATATGATATGTGATGGGGTCCAAGTTCCCATCGCAATCAGAGATCACAATGGCGGAGGGTTATTGCATTAGCCAGTACTTGCGATGGAGGCAGATGCAATATGAATATGGATTATAATAGATATTGCGTTGGGTCCGCGTCCATCATTGATCGCATATCGCAATCGGAGGAGGGTGGATACACGTTGAAAGGTTGTGATGCGATATTTTATGAAATATATAGTTTTTATAATAAAACTAAGGGTTTCGAGGTATTTTAATAAAAGGAGTTAATAATATATGGGAAAAGGACCTTTTTAGGGGTTTAATACTATAGTTAGTGTTAATATGGAAATATAGGCGGAAAAGGGAAAATATGGCGAAAAGGGGAAATATAGGCGGAAAAGGGAATTACAATAAGTATTATGCTTTTCACGGGTTATTCACTTTTCGGATATATACATCAATACTTAGGCTAAACCCCTTTTTGTGGGTTTTTCGGGTAAAAAGGGATTTTACATGGTAAAAGGGATTTTACATGGTGTTTTCACTTTTCTTAGGTAAAAAGGGTTTTGACCGTAGGAAAAGGGGTTCTTAGTGGAAAACGAATGAATATGAATGTATGAAGGTAGGAAGGGGAAATTAGTGAATATATGGATGAATGGGGATGAATGGGAAGTTAATTAATTGATCTAGTAGACCTTCATTTTCTTTTTGTAATTGCATCATGGACATAGAAACATATGGTAAAACATGATAATGTACCTTTTGTCCAATCAATAATCAAACTTATGCAACCTTTCTATATTTACCCTTTTCTTATCCTATCATTTTTTCTTCATTTAATGGGAGCATTTAAGCTAGCAAACCCTTTTCCTTTCTTTTTATTTTACAAAGGAAAACTATCTAAATCTAACCTTATAACCTCCAAGGGCTCAGATTAAATTGATGAGCACCTTATTATTCTCTAGCTAACTACTGATCTGCCAAGATTAAATAGTTTGGCCAGATCTTTATTCTCTAACTATAACATCAAATTTAAAGCATGAAGCAGTCAAGATTAAACTATTTGACTGTCATGGGTTGTGGCATTTAAGACAAACTACACACAACCATTATTTTTCAAAAACCATAGTAGTGGCATTTAGACTTGCTCACTTTCAGAGTTTATTTGTTTTCTTTTCTTTCTAACCTAACATTTTCTTTTTGCCTTGATTTTTTTAGAGCATCAACCTAACATTTTCTTTGATATGGACATCATCATGAAGATATATTTTTTTAAAAACATTTTCTTCACTATTGTTATGTCCATATCCTATCTTAACATTTTATTTTTTTAAATATTCTATCTTATTAAAACCAAAAAATGTTACAACATTGGCTCCAACTGGGGACTGCTTTCTCCTGTAGAATGTAGAGAACCTGCAGATCCAAGTGCCTTCTCCTCAGGTTATGGAGTCCTTGCTGTAAGAAAATCACACTGACATCTTGAAAAGTAAAGAAAACTAGAGTATTTACAATGAATTTACTTCTTAGTACTAAATGTAATGCTTGACAAACCTTCCATTTACAGGATAAGTGGAATATAGCCCCTCAAGATTCTGTAGCACAAAAGTGTTGTTTCCCTTCACTTCAGCAATTACTAAAGGTCAAAACCATAGATTGTCAAATTTGCCATGCTTTCCTTTCTCTTCTCTCATGGCATCCCATCTTAGAACTAGATCACCTTCCCTGAAGTCCCTCTCCCTGGCTCTTCTGTCAAACAGGGTCTTCATCTTATTCTGATATTTCATCAATTTGTATTGAACTTCATCTCTTTTTTCATTAAGTTCAATAATCTGATTTATCCTTCTTGAAAAATCATCAGGTTCATCTGTTGAATCTTGCAAGAATTTTAAAATAGGGAAGGCCAAAATGATAGGGAAGATTGCATCTTTCCCATAGACTAATTGAAATGGAGATTTGCCAGTTGATGTCTTTGGAGTAATTTTGTTTGCCAACACTGCATAAATCAAATGTGAATCCTAACTCTTCTTATGATTAGCTAGAGTCTTTTTTATTACCTTTACCAGGCTTTTGTTAGATGACTCTACAAGGCCATTACCTTGAGCATAGTATGGAGTTGAATGATATAACATAATCTGATATTTCTGGCAAAATTTAATCATTTTAACACTGGAAAAAGTTGTTGCGTTATCAGTGACAATTTGAGTTGGGCAACCAAATCTAGATAAGATATTCTCCTCAATAAACTTAATTACTACTAAATCAGTAGCATTTTTGACTGGAATTTCTTCCACCCATTTAGTAAAGTAGTCTGTTACTGTGAGGATCCATCTATGTGATTACTTGAAGTGGGGTGAATCTCTCCAACAAAATCTAATCCCCATTGAGAAAAAGGTGTTGAAACTATTGATGGAACGAGTGGAAGAGCTACTAATTTTTGTTTACCAGCAAACATTTGACAAGGAACACAACCTCTGACCTTTTCCTCTACTTGTAAGAATAATGTGGGCCAACAAAATCCTCCCCTCAGAATCTTGTATGTTGTTGCTCTCCAAGCATAATGTCCCCCACAAAATCCTATATGAAATTGATCAATGATTCCTTCAATTTCTGATTCTGTTAAACATGATAACAAAATGTTTAGTGGATCTTTCGAGTATAAATTTGCATTTATAATGTAGTACTTGACTGGTTTTAACTTAAGGGTTTTACATTGGGTTTTGGAGAATGATGTTGGACACTCAAAATGGATCAAGAAATTTACAATATCTTGATACTAGTTTGACAACAAGAAATTTTCATCAATGTGTATAGGAATGATCTGCTCTGAAGGTAGAGGTTCTTGTGGATTCTCCCCTTTAGGAGGAAAGGAAGGTTCTTGTGGATTCTCCCCTTCTGCAAGGATAAAAGGTTCTTGTGGATTCTTCCCTTGTATTTCTAGAACAGAATTGATTCCAAGTACTTTGTAGTTGGATTCATCTAGAAGCTTAGCTAATCCTTGACCTTTTACTAGCTTGGTAGTCTTGATAGTTAGATCAAACTCAACAATTTGAGTGATCCATCTACCTCTTTTCCCATCAGTGTCTAGTTGTGTTAGGACAATTTTCACAGCACTATTAGGAACATAAGCAGTAATAGGTGAATGTAAGACATACATCCTGAATGATTTCAGGGCTTGAATGAGGGCATAGGCTTGTTTCTTAACGATGTCATACTTAAGCTCAACATCTCTCATAACCTTGCTGAAGAAGGCTATGGGTTGGTCATGGGAATCTTCATTTTTCTGTAATAGAATGACAGTAAGGGTTGTTCCAGAGGCAAAAGAGAAAATACTAAATGGCTTAGTATAATCAAGGCTGGCTAAGGTGGGAGCTTCAGAGATAGCCATTTTTATTTGTTCAAATGCATGCCTAGAAGGGGGAGTCCATTTGATTTCATGGTCCTTTTGGAGCATGTCAGTTATATCTTTTACAATCTTTGCATAATTTGGAATAAATCTCCTTAAAAAATTAATCTTGCCTAGAAAAGCTTGAATCTCCTTCTTGTTTCTAGGTAAGGTCAATGTTTCAATGGCAGATACTCATTTGGGATCAATTACTACTCTTTCCTTTGAAATAATATGGTCCAACAGTTTACCTTCTTTGAAAACAAACAAGGACTTCTTAGGGTTCAATGATATTCCAAATTTTCTACACCTGTCAAAAAACTTCATCAAGTTCTTTAGATATTTCTGGTCAGATTTAGAAAAAACAGTTATGTCATCAAGATAAATAACCACAAATTTGTTTACCTGACCCATAAAAGCTATGTCCATAGCTATCTGGAATGTTTCTCTAGCATTAGTTAAGCCAAAATGCATCCTAGAGTACATGAATGTACCTCAGGGTGTAGTAAAGGTTGTCTTCTCTCTGTCTGCTACATCAACATTCACTTGATTGTAACTTGAAAAACCATCAAGAATGGAAAGTCTTTGTGCTTCTAAAACCATTTGAAGTAACTGATCCATTTTGGGCAAAGGATAATTATCTTTTAATGACGCCTTATTCAAATTTCTAAAATCTACACATAATCTTATTTCTCCATTTTTCTTTCTAACAAGAACTAGATTTGCAACCCAATTAGAATATCTAAGAGGGAGGATGATCTGGGTATCTAGCATTTTCTTAATCTCCCTTTCTACAGTTGGTAGAAGGGTTGGATTTATCCTTCTAAGTTTTTTTTCATAAGGTTTTGCTTCTGGCTTCAAAGGTATCTTATGCTATATTAATGAAATATCATAGGTC
Organism: Pinus taeda; assembly: GCA_000404065.3. Taxonomy (NCBI): domain Eukaryota; kingdom Viridiplantae; phylum Streptophyta; class Pinopsida; order Pinales; family Pinaceae; genus Pinus; species Pinus taeda. Next base: position 37,856 of record APFE030722283.1, on the reverse strand, counting down.
TTTAGATCAACATAAGTCCAAGCAAAAACATCCTTATAATTTCGCAGTAACTTAAGATATTGAGCTTTGATATGAGGGTCTAGAGATGCACATAATTTGATTTTTTTGATATCTTCATTAGTTCCAATGTTAATGTCCTCTATGTCATCTTCTAAAGAAATGGACTGAGGGTTTTGGAGGACATCATTTTGATCAAACATTTTCTCTAAAGAAATGAGTCCTTTTGGAATAAAATTATTAGATAATTGAATAATGTCATGATTAGTGATTTTGGTTTTAAAATCTAAAGTATCATTTCCATCTGCATTTTCATTTATTTCAGTTCTATCTTCATCAATTTGTAGAAATGAGAAATCATCTATTACTTGCATAAATGATTTCAACTGTTCATCATATTCAAATATTTTCCAATGTTTCAGATTATCTAGGATAGATGGCCTATATTTGACTTGTATATGATAGAGTACATCAGTATGATCAAGAATTTTAAAAGAACCGGCAGAGACAGCTAAGGCATCTGCATGAATATTCTGATCTCTAGGAATATGGTTCAAATTAAAAGCATCAAAGAAGTTTTCAACTGAATCCCATACTTCATTTTGGTAGGACCTAAGTCTAGGGTGCTTGGTTTGGCAAGCATTTCTTACTTGCTTAACAATAAGTTTTGAATCATTAAAAACACTTAAGTTTTTAGCTTTTAAGCTTTTGGCTAATTGCAATCCTAAAAGGAAAGCTTCATATTCAGCAACATTATTGGTAACTTCAAAATCTAATTTACATGATTGGGTTATATTTTCTTTTTCAAGTGAAATTAAAACTACTCCAGCTCCTGCCCCATCTTTCGTGCAACAACCATCAAAGAACAGTTTCCAAATATCAGTTTGGTTTGGTTCAGGACTTTCAACTACCTCTTCAATTTTGACTTGAGTTTTATGTTGGTTTGAAGTGAGTTGAAAACAACCATAGTCTTGATCTATTGCATAAATTGGATGGTTCCTTGGCTAATCAGTCTTACAAACAACATGTATAAATTTTACCTCTCTATATAATCTTAATTTCTCTCCTCCATAAACAGGAAAAGTAGCATATGACATATCCATCTGTAGAGTTCCCCCTAATTTGGCACAACAAGACCTAGAAAGGAGCATTCCAAACTTGGGAGGGATATCTATGACAACAATATCAAGTACTACACTTTTCACTAGAATTTGGGCAAGGGTAACCACTAGAACTTTGATCAATCCCAAACAGGGCACCTCTTTAGAATCAAAGGTGTACAGGTCATGGTAGGATCTAGCTATATCAAGTTTCAAATGGTCCATGACAGATTTTGGCATAAGGTTGTGTGATGCTCCTGAATCAAGCATACAATTATATAACATGGAATCATTTGTTTTAAGAGTTACATAGAAAGGAGGGACTATCTCATCTATCATGTTTGAACTAGGGCCAAAAACTATTGCTGGATTTTCATCTTGCAAACTTATGACATCACCTTCAGCATCAACCGAGGTATTTTGTATCCATTTTGTGACTTGGCTTTTGTAACCAGGGTTTTTAGAAAGCTCTGACAATGGAATTGGGATCTTGACCCTCTCTAATTCTTTTTCAACATTGAATGTAGTCAAAATGTTTTTACCAGTTTGGGTAGTATCAATTAACTGATCTAAGGGCTGAATAAGAGTTGTTTGAGCTTCAGCAGTTTTGGTACATGGTTTAGTTGCTGGAGTTTCGTTTGGAGGTCTCCTAGGACCAGGCCTAGGCCTAAGATCATACCTCTTGTTTAATTTTGCAATTAAGAATTCAAAGAAAGCATGATATTTAGAGACTTTTGAAGCTTCTTGATCTTCTTGAACCTAATTCTGTTGTGAGAGAGGAATGATGGTTGTTTGATTGGAAGAAGAATACATATTATTAATATCTTCAGCAATTGTCATAGTTTTATCATCATTTTTGGTCATCTATCAATAGAGGAGTAGGAACCTGTTGATCATTGATAGGTCTCTGAAGATTTGTAGTGGTGGATTTCTTTTATACTGACCTTGATTATGGTTTTGAGGTCTAGTAATTGTTTTTTGTATTGTCATAGGTTGGGTCTCAATCTTTGAAATCCTCTTTAATACTTTCTTAAGAAGAGATGTTATTTCATCTATTTTTGAGTCTTCTGATTTAGTCTTAGAGGAACTAGAGGCTTCTTGAATAGATTTGAGTTTTCTTTGGGCCTTTTCTTCCTTAAGTTTTAAAGAAGTTGAGGTTGCCCTATTTGCTTCTACTTCTATAGCATTTGTTTTCATATCTTCAAGAGTTCTTGAAGTTCTCTCTCGTAGCATAACAAAAAATTCATCATCAAAAGTTTTAGAAAATCTAGACTTAGCTGCTGCTACAGGGGGCTTACAATGAGCAGGCATTTTGTGAGAGAGTTTATTGAATCTTTTGATAAAATCTGATACTGGTTCACTGAAGTTCCTTTAAGCTCTTCAAATTCTGTGAGGAAGTAAAGAGGATCCTTTTTCACACCCCATTGATTTTTAAACATGGTTGTAAGCTCTTCTCAATTTCTAATGGAAGCTGCTAGTAACTGTCTAAACCAAATCCTCACATTTCCTTTAAGTGACTACACAAACAATCTCATATAAACATTTTCTTGTTCAATATTCATGTTGTCTGCAAAGTCTAGGAAAGCTTGAAGATGGTCTTCAGCTGAGGGACCACTTTCTCCATTGTACTTGGGAAGGTATTTTAAGTATCCAACTAGGAATACATCAAGATTATTAGGTAAGACTAAGGCAGCATATCTAGCCTGTACAATACGTCAGAAAGCCATGATAATAGGTGGTGTATGAGGTGCTTGAGGTATATCAGGTGCTTGAGGTGTATGAGGTTGTCCAGGTGGAGTATGTGGTGTTTGTGTGGATGTAGAGGATGAAGAAGAAGTAGAGGAAGAAGATGGTGATTTAGGGGTAGATAGACTAGTTGGAGGTGAAGGAGGAGGAGATCTCTTGAAAGACTTCAAAGGAGTCTTAAGAACTAGCTTTGTGACCTGTAAAGGAATACCTTCTTTTGTTTCAAAGAGAGGATTGGTATATATAGAGAAGGTTTCCTCAGATTGTTTAGAAGAAGAAGCTTCAGGTTGGTCAAAAATGGAAGGGAATGGGTAGGTGGTAGGGGATATGAAATTTGTGGGTTTATATTTTGGTAAATCAACACCCAACTTAGTTTCAGTTTTAGGTGATCCTGGTGGTAAGGTGGGTATTGGATGAGATTCTAATGAATGAATAAGGTAGGTTGACTTAAAATCAACTCCTCTATTTAGAAGTTTAGCAACCCTAGGTGATAAATGGGAATAATCAAGATCAGATAGGATATTACGATAGGGTTCAAATGATTCTAATTCTTCAGACTGTAAGACTGAATAGGAAGAAGAAGATGATCGGTGTCCCCTTTTAGAACTGGCTTTTCTCAGAAGCCTTTTAGGATCTGATAGAGGACTAAGTATGTCAGCTTTTGAACAAGATCTGGTATGTTTAAAAGGTGTCAGCTTGGGAGTGTGGAGTCACCTAGGTGAATGATTTTAACCTTTCTAAACCTTTAATCACCTTTAAAGGAAAATAATGAATAAATATTGTTGTCCCAAGGGAAACTTGAAGAAATCCGAATCCTCGGCAATGGCGCCAGTCTGATGTTGTACCTCTGAGATAGTAGTAGGTCAGCTACCAATGCCAGAGCATCTAAAATAATTGTTTTGGGGTTTTTGGTTTTAATTTTTTGGAAGACCAATGAATGAAGATAGATGTAGAATTGAAGTAATTAATCCTTTGGGTTATATTAATATCTTAGGAGAGGGCTGCTATAAGACTTTACACAGTGACATAGATCAAAATAGTGGTTGGAAGAAGACAACAAATAATATGATTATCACAGTTTCCAGACTGTAAAATAGAAAAACCATAAGTGGGAAAACCTTCTAAACTACGTTCCAAAGGTTTAAGGCAGTATACTTAAGCTTACACAAGATGCTGATGATTCACTAATTAGAGGGGATTAGCTAAAAAAATGGTTCATTAATCCATTCTCTTAATAGATGATCACTTCAGGAGCTTATAGGAATAAATTGAGACATAATTCTTCCTACCTAGATATCTCTATAAGTCATAAGCATATGAAGAAAACATAATGACTGATAACTGGAAAAACTTACAGGATAACACAAACTATGTAAAACCAAATTCAAAATCCTCTGCTTTGTACTAAGGTTCTAGAAAGACTAAGTACATCAAGTGTTTAGAAAAGCTTCCTTTAAAGGTGGCTTCTAGGTTTAAAGTAGAATTAAAAGTTAAGACTTAACAAGAAATGAACAATTTATCTTGACCTTCAAACCTATAACAACTCGAGAAGAGAGTTATTTATACAACTATGAAACTAAAAATATCCTAAAAATGATTTGAGATTTATTCTAGGAAAAGAAAAGATCTTCATGCAAGAAGATAGGGGCAGCATTTGAACTACTTCTTGATGTCCCTTTTATTCAGGTTGTGTTGGCTTTTTTTGTCTGATAGTTTGCCCTTTAAGCTACTAAATTGTTTGAATCCTTTGCCCTGGTTGATTCCTTCATTTGATCTCTCATCTGATACTCTTTAAACTCTGTAAATATCCTTTAACCCTGCAGAGTAACCTTTACTGTTTCTTTTTACCTTTATTGTGCATTTGAGGTTTCTCCTGTGTTTTTCAACAGTAAATCACTTTAGATTTTATGTTACAGGGTAAAGTAATTTGATATGATCATCCTATTTGTCTTCCAACTGTACACATGTTCTTTTCTCTGTAAGCCTGGAACATAAGCTTTACCTGCAAAACACAAAAACTGTTAAGAAAAACATAGGTGACAGAATGTCTTCAATGGCTTACTAAGCTTGAAAGGACATTGGAAGGAGTCAAGAGCATATCGGAAGGAAAAATGATGGTTTTATTGGTCTCAGAGGCTTATGGAGGCTTCGCTGTGTAAAACAGGCAAAAACAAAGCAAAATGGTCATTTTGGCGTTTAAACGGGGAAAACATTTTTTTTTAATTATGGCACAAAGTGAACAGTGACCGTTTTGTCACTATGTGGGAGGCAGTTTTGGTTTTCATTGCACTACTTATAAGGCGTGGGCAGTTTTTGGAAGGGGTCATCTGATATAATATGAGCCTGACACGTAGCAAGGATGGTGGTGGAATACATCTTTTCAGGTGGGTAATGCCTATACAAAGATTCAACCCAAAATTTGCCGAGGGCCGTTGGATTTGGATGTATGTGATCGGATGGTGGTGGAGTGAAGGATCAATATGGAGGGAACCAATGATCAATTATGGTAGTAATGGCTTAATTATGAGTTAAAAACTCAGATTAGCGGTTAAATGGAGGTTAAGGTTAATTCTTTGTTAAAATCATAAAAATGATTTAACAAAGAAAACCTTCGCAAAACAGATATGAGACTTGAAATTTTATGAACTCAGGCGGATAAGGATATCGGGTCCAGGCTAATCACATATTGCAATTGCAGTTTAGCGGGGGAAGGCCCATCGCAAAGGAATGCAATAGGGGCCAGACGCGATGTAGGAATAAATCATATATGATATGTGATCGGATCCAGGTTCCCATCGCAATCGGAGATCGTAATGGCAGAGGGTTATTGCATTAGCCGGGACTTGCGATGGAGTTGGATACGATATGAATATGGATTATAATATATATTGTGTCAGGTCCAGGTCCATCATTGATTGCATATTGCAGTCACAGGAGGATGGATGCACATTGAAAGGTTGTGATGTGATATTTTATGAAATATATAGTTTTTATAATAAAACTAAGGATTTTGGGGTATTTTAATAAAAGGAATTAATAATATACGGGAAAAGGAGCTTTTTAGAGGTTTAATACTATAGTTAGTGTTAATATGGAAATATAGGCAGAAAAGGGAAAATATGGTGAAAAGGCGAAATATAGGCGGAAAAGGGAAAATATGGCGAAAAGGGGAAATATAGGCGGAAAAGGGAATTACACTAAGTATTATGCTTTTCACGGGTTATTCACTTTTTTCATATATACATCAATACTTAGGCTAAACCCCTTTTTGTGGGTTTTTCGGGTAAAAAGGGATTTTACATGGTAAAAGGGATTTTACATGGTGTTTTCACTTTTCTTAGGTAAAAAGGGTTTTGACCTTAGGAAAAGGAGTTCTTAGTGGAAAATGAATGAATATGAATGTATGAAGGTAGGAAGGGGAAATTAGTGAATATAGGGATGAATGGGAAGTTAATTAATCGATTTGGTAGACCTTCATTTTCTTTGTGTAATTGCATCATGGACATAGAAACATATGGTAAAACATGATAATGTACCTTTTGTCCAATCAATAATCAAACTTCTGCAACCCTTCTCTACTTACCCTTTGCTTATCCTATCATTTTTTCTTCACATAATAGGTGCATTTATGCTAGCAAACCCTTTTCCTTTATTTTTATTTTACAAAGTCAAACTATCTAAATCTAACCTTATAACCTCCAAGGGCTCAGATTAAATTGATGAGCACCTTATTATTCTTTACCTAACTGCTGATCTGCTAAGATTAAACAGTTTGGCCAGATCTTTATTCTCTAACTATAACATCAAATTTAAAGCATGAAGCAGTCAAGATTAAACTATTTGACTGTCATGGGTTGTGGCATTTAAGAAAAGCTGCACACAACCATTATTTTGCAGAAACCATAGTAGTGGAATTTAGACTTGCTCACTTTCAGAGTTTATTTGTTTTCTTTCCTTTCTAACTTAACATTTTCTTTTTGCCTTGATTTTTTTAGAGCATCTACCTAACATTTTCTTTGATATGGACATCATCATCAAGATATAATTTTTTTAAAACATTTTATTCACTATTGTGATGTCCATATCCTATCTTAACATTATTTTTTTTAAATATTCTATCTTATCAAAACGAAAAAATGCTACAACAGAAGCTAGAGAGGAAAAAGTATTGGAATAAAAAATTGGAGGGGAGGAGGGGGGAGGAGGAGGGAAGAGCAGCTCTAGGAGCACAGGAGGATGGGGTAGAAGTCTTGGAAAAATTGAAAACTTGCCTATTCTTTTTTATTGGTACCCATTGAGGGTCTTGAGATTCTAGTGTTTCTTCTACTTCTTTCTTTGAACATATATTTGCAAAATGACTATATTCATGACATACCTTGCATTTGAACGACATCTACTTGTAGTCCAACTATCGTATGTGAGTTCATTGATGAACCTTTATTTTCACTGCTTCTGGAAGCCCTCTTCCCAATTGACTTCCACATAAATTCTAGCACAAGTGTGCATATTTTCTTTTGGTTCACTTCGATCAATATATTTTCCAACAACATTTCCCATTTCTTTCACATAATCATCTCCCTAACAATGAAGAGAGAGATGGGGAAGACGAACCCAAACTGGGAAAACATTTGGAACATCAAGCTCTGCATCAAAATTTGGGGTCCATTTGTTAAATAAAGACCTCTAGTATCCATGAAATAAGGATAGTTTTTTAAAACTAAATCTTTGTCTTCTTTAGATTCAAAGTAGAATGTGAAGAAGTCTCTTGCACAAAGTCAAATAGATATTTTCCCTTGAGTTGAGTGATACCAGTTTCGATCAACACATTTTTGTATAGTTTTTGGAGAAGGCCAGAGGCCAGTGAACTTTCCAACTAGACCCTTCTCATATAGAGAGAGAGCAACTCTACGAGGTAGAGAGGGAGGAAGAACAATTTCATGGATTTTCGCAAGTTTTTTAACAAACCTTGACACAATAGGTCAATCCTGAGGGGCGTTGAGGGATGAGATGAGGCTAGAAAATGCAGAGGCAACCTCATGGGGGAGTTGAGGGGGTGGGTGCAACAGAGGAGTGAATCCCCTCTGGATCAGACTCCTGAGGGGCCATGACAACAACCTACAGGAGAGAGAGAGACCTTTGAACCAGAAGAGTGTTGCACAACTCAGAAAACTAAAATCTCATAAGACATTAAAAAATAATATAAATTATTTATATTTTAATATTTAAACTTTATAATGTTAATTAAAATAAAATAAAAATTATAAATGTGAAGAGTCCTAAGGAATTTTTTCATTATTTGAAAGATGGCTCGATTTTTTCTTTTTCTTTACATAATTATATTTTTTCAAAAGACTTATTATTTCAACTAAAGTGGATGAGGATCTGTTGACCTTTTTTTATTTATAGTTTGTTAGGTTGCATTGACTTTTAATAAATTTAAAAAATTAGATTCATGCCACATGGCTCCTATCCACCAATTTCCTAGGAATTTGAGATTATTCCAATTCTAATAAGTTCATATTCTAATTAGATGTGAAAATTAATATATAAGCACATTTTATTGAGAAAAATGTTCCATTTTACAATAAGAATATTTTTGCCTAAGGTTGTTTAGTTTGAATGCTTATCTACTGTTTTAGTGTGTTTATAGAGTTTGTTATGTTGCATTGACTTTTAATATTTTAATTAGATGGAGAATTAATATATAAGCAAATTTTATTTAGCAAAATGGTGCATTTTACAATAATATATATAATTCCTTTTTTCTCAAGTTAAAGTTGACACGTAACCTTTTTATACATGGTTAACCAGGTAAATGTATACATTGGTAAGACATTCCTAGCGTTGCAATAATTTTTTTGTTGCAATAGTTTTTTTGTTATATTTATGAAGCCTTCGGCTATGTCAACGACATTAATATTTTTAATGTGGTTGTTGTTGAAGGCTTCTTATTTCAACTTAAGGTGGATGAGGATGATGACTTTTTATTTTATTTTTTAATTAACTGACAGATTGATTCTCAAGGGAATATGATTAGCATATACTTAGTAATGTTACAAAGTTTGCTAGCAATTCGATTCTCAAGGGAATATGATTAGCATATACTTAGTAATGTTACAAAGTTTGCTAGCAATTTCCGAGGGATTTGAGATTATTCTAATTCTAATAAGTTCATATTTTAATTAGATGATGAAATTAATATATAAGCAAATTTTATTTAGCAAAATGTTCTATTTTCCACTAAGATTGTAATTCTTTTTTTCTCAAGTTAAATTAGATCAGTGCCAAGTGACTCCCCACCCACCAATTTCCAAGGGATTTGAGATTATTCCAATTCTAATAAGTTCATATTCTAATTAGAAGGGGAAATTAATATATAAACAAATTTTATTTAGCAAAAGGGTGCATTTTACAAAAAGATATGTAATTCTTTTTTTCTCAAGTTAAAGTTGACACATAACCTTTTTATACATGGTTAACCAGGTAAATGTGTGCATTTGTAAGACATTCTTCTTGTTGTAATAGTCTTTTTGTTGTAATACTTTTTTTGTTGTAATACTTTTTTTGTTATATTTATGATGCCTTCGGCTATATCAACCACATTAATATTTTTAATGTGGTTGTTGCGGAAGGCTTCGTGTTTAAACTCAAGGTGGATGAGGTTATTTGACTCTTTTATTTTATTTTTTAATTAATAGACAAATTGATTCTCAAGGGAATATGCTTAGCATATGCTTAGTCCTTTAGGTTGCATTGACTTTTAATAAATTTGAAAAATTAGATTAGTGTCAAGTGGCTCCATGCACACGGATTTCCTAGGGATTTGAGATTATTCCAATTCTAATAAGTTCATATTTTAATTAAATGAGGAAATTAATATATAAGCAAATTTTATTTAGCAAAATATTGTCATTCCTTTTATTCTCAAGTTAAATTAGATTAGTGCCACATGGCTCCCCACCCACCAATTTCTTAGGGATTTGAGATTATTCCAATTCTAATAAGTTCATATTCTAATTAGATGGGGAAATTAATAAATAAGCAAATTTTATTTAGCAAAAAGGTCCATTTTACAATAAAATGTGTAAGTTTTTTTTTTCTCAAGTTAAAGTTCACACATAACCTTTTTATGCATGGTTAATTAGGTAAATGTATGCATTGGCAAGGCATTCTTCGCACTGCAATAGTTTTTTATGTTATATTTGTAAAGCCTTAGGCTATATCTACTATATTAATATTTTTAATGTGGTTGTATTAATTGATAATGTATATTACAAAACATAATTTTTGACAATATTTACTTATATTTTTTAAAAATATATTTATCAAAGAATGTTATACAAAGTGTGTTAAGTTAATAAATTTGTTTAAATATATTAAAAGACAATATTGAAATGACAAATAATGGGCTTAATTTTCCTTACTTTAATTTTGTTCTTCAAAAATATATTAGTTTAAATAATAAAAATTATAAAAAAAAATAAATATTTTGATATCGAAATGAATAGTGAGAGTTGTTGTGATGCGGTCTTCCCAAATTACCATTCACCAATAACTATACCAAACACAAATTTTATCCAAATGCTCATCTATTCTTTGAGATATTTAGATAAAAAACGTAAAATAACATGAGGACATTAAACATATAACATCTACGCTAGCAACAACTATAACAAATAATATGAAGCCATTAAACAAGTATAAAACATCTGCTCCTTTTTTTGCCCTGCTTCAACAGGAAAAATCCTTAAAATCCTTAAAAGCTCTTGAATATCGTAGGTTCAACGTACCGAGACAAATAATAACATGGCAGAGAGCCACTAGTGCAAATTTATATACAATCGAAATACGAAGCAAACGTTGGGTACAACAATTACAGGAAAATTAGTTCAAGCATAGACGACGAAGAAACAGGGAAGAACAGCTATGGGGTTTGAGACGTATAACTCTTCAAACTTAGAGTCCACGCCACCATCTCCTGCTACAGAATCAAAACCAGCAGGAACAGAACTAACTGTTTCATCATAATTATTCAGAGGCTTGTGAACACGCCCTGCAATGACTCTGCAAACCAACATGGCTCGTTTCACAGGAGACTTTGTCAAATTTTCCTCACACAGATTGATGGACTTATGAGCTCTGAGGCTAGTGGAAGTGGTATATATTCCCTTCCCTTTGGCTAATCCCTTACTCAGCAACCCCCCCGTTCGAATAATGTTGCAGACATTGCACTCCAAGGAAGTACACAGAGTTGTTAATTCCATGGTACCCAGAGAACACATAATGGTAGTGCCATGGAACCTCAACATTTCGTTCCCATCAGCCAAGCATCGAGGATGTTTCTTCGGTAGTTTACTGGCCTTGTTCATCACTGTTTCTCGATATTCCTCATATATGGCCAGTGCCTTCTGCGTGTTATTCACCCTGAGAACTCTCTCAATCTTTCCATATTCAATCCCTGAGTTGAGCCAACTGGATTTGAAGATGATTTCCACAATAGTCCTGGTAGAATCACCTTCCTTGAGCTCAGTCACTGCCAATGCAGAAAAAATAAGCTAAAACCACGTTGAAATTTTTAAGAAAAGCCCAAGAAAAGATTTTGTAATTAGAGAGACCACATTACAAAATGACACAGCATAAATGTATACAATAGTTATCATTCATATTTATATGCAGACCCTATGGAAAAAAACCCAAATGCCATAGCTGTCTGTAGGTAGAACTTTGAATAACTGGAAAAAAAATATTGACATAGCTTTTATGTTAATTATTCTTCTGTATCCTTTTCAATATTAGATTTCTTAAATTTCTATGTGTGTAAAAAATGGTTCTGCAGTTGGAAGCCTGTAAATCAATGGTGAGAAGTAGACATTTCTTTTAAAACATTAACAGTTAAAATCTTTTTCTATCTTTATATCTACTGCAGATTCCATACATCTAACATATGCTAAAAATTTGCTTCATATCTATTGGATATTTAGATCTGCAATTTACATAAACTCAGAATAATAATAAGAAACATCTCCTTTTACAACATTTACATTTCCATTGCAGATTCTATGCATTTTGCAGAGAAACTTGGCTCCATATCCATTGGATATTCAAATCTGCAATTTATATTAACTAGAAACATTAACAAGAAATATTTCATTTTGCAACATGTACACTACTTTAGTAACATATGTTGATCTTAACATTGAATTTATTAAACTTCTGGTTATCAAAAGTCAATGGACATCTGCACTTTGAAGGTTAATAAATTCATGGTTGAAAGATGTATCTACGTACACAGACTATTCTTTTACAAAATTTTACACTCTTGATAACTTCAGGAGACCGTTTTTTTTGCAAACATGAATACTTCAGGAGACATTTTCTTTACAAGCATTTACATTCACTTAAAATAACTTCTCTTTAACAGCATTTACACTCACTTCCAATAGCTTCAGTAACATATGTCCAGCTTAACATTGAATTTATTAAACTTCTAGGTATTAAAAAGTCAATCATGGAGATCTGGACCTTGAAGCTTAATAAATCAATGGTTAACAGATATATCAATGCAAGTAGACATTTCTTATACAAACACTTACAATTCTAATAACTTAACATTGGATTTACTAAGCTTCTAGGTATCAAAAAGTTCTTAAGAAATTGAAGGTTGAAAGATAGAAAACTATTTTCTAAATTACAAACATATACAACTCCATAAACTTAACAAACCCATTATAGTAAAAGAAACCACTGTTCAAGTTCTTACCACCATGGTTAGTTAGCTGATGGCTCTGCAGTCCTTGAGCACTCATGCAATGTTGGCTGCACTCGAGACAAATGCAGACTTCATTGCTCATTTGAGCTTCTGGGTCCTGGAAAACTGGTGCACTGACCTTTCTGCGTGATGAAACAGAGGAGGGAAGATTTTTCTCAGGAGTTATGAGGACTGACCCACGAGTCATGGGTTTCATGCTCTTGGTCCTTCGATTCACGATCTTTGTTTCAACCCCATGAGCCATGGGCCTCATGCTCTTGGTTCTGCGATTCATGATCTTGGTTTCAAACCCAGCTGAATTGCTCAGCATCATGGCTTCCTTTGGCATATTATTGCAGAAATCTTCACTAGCAATTGAAGAAGGGCTGGAGCTGCCATTGCGCATAAATCTTTTGCTCCCAAGGACCACATCCTTGAAGTGGTTTACTATGGACCCGGGTCGATTCCCACTAGTGCCCTTGGGGTCGTACACATCCTGAGGATCTGTGCAATTCAATGACTTCTTCAACGAGAACCAAACAGTAGGCATTTCTACTAATGTTACAGAATGGATAGGCCACCGGGGCTATTAAAAGACCTCAGCCTGGCTTAGTGACCAATTGAAAATACAGAATTTAAATGCATGCAAGTTCAGAGTTTCAGAGTCCAAGTTTGAATGAGGCCACGAACATTAAATACTAACATTTCTATTCCCATTACTTCTGTCTGTGCTCTCTCTGTTTCCACTTAATGTTTTAATGGAAGCAAGGACCATGAAGAGTTAAAGAAAGGCAGGCAGTTTGGTGCAGATAAATTTCTGCAGGCCTATATCAAGTGCAGCTTATTTATCATTAAAATCAATAGGGGTTTAGTCTATTTTTTCTTGCCCATTGGTTGAAATCGTCAACTCAATGGTGATCTCTCCCCAATTCAGGATTTTGAAATCATAAAACTCTCAGCCATCCAAGTAGTTTAAGGATTTTTCAGCTTTTGGATGGGCTGAATTCATATAATAAAAAAATCTAATTTAAACAACAAAAAATTAAGATTGGCTAAATTTTTTTTCCAAAAAAGCTGCAAAACATCTAATAATTACACAGCCTAGGCATAGATTGAATTATTCTTAAAGTAATCCAATGGCTGCTTGGCAGCGATTGGTGATTTCTCTGCAGAGTCAAACACTGGGTATCATTAAAATCTATTTAAATTTCAGAATACTTAAATTTACGTAAGAAACTATCAGACGCCACGTTTATTACAGGGAACAGGAATGCACAGTCCGTAACCAGAGAACTTAGTCGGTTGAAGCTGCACTCACATTAATGAAAAAATACCTTCTGGAGAATCGTACGTGACGTCAACTGGTGTATTTGAATTTTGAATATCGGGAACATCGCGCTCCGATCACGGAGAATGCACGGCCATGGTTTTCACTGTTGAATGTGCCAACCTGAAAACCGTCAGATAGGGAGATGCCATGCCCAGACAAGAATGTGCATGCATTCACGAGATTCCTTGGGTCCTGCGGCTCCTCAAACGGTCGGTACCAAATTCAAATTGGACTGGGTAGGACAAAACAACATTAAATGGAACAAATAATTAATATTTAATTGCAACTCTCATAGGTCAAACATTTTTTTCTCAAATATAGTATAATGTTAGAAAATATTAGATATTGATTTGTGCCCAGTCTAAGACAATAATACCCAAACCTATTATCCAAATGAGGCCAAAATTTGCAATTTTTATTAAAGGAAGAGATTATTGCTTTTTTTTTTTTTTTTTGGGGTTAAAAGTGGTTTTTTGTACGTGAGTCATAGATATATATATTAAAATCTTTAAATTTAAGGAGATTGAGTGTACATTTTAGTATATTTAGTAATTATATTAAGGTAGGTGTCTTGTCCTAAAAATAAAGAATTTTATATAATTAG
>APFE030722278.1:411621-424826 GCA_000404065.3 Pinus taeda | reverse complement strand
GTTGGATTTTCTGTTGGATAGTATGATGAATCTGATGAGTCTGCTAAATATGGCTGAAAATGTATAAGGCTTGGAAGGTATATAAAATATAGAAGTTACATTTCCCCCTCAGTCTTATTTATTGACTTGTCCTGAAGTCATTTACAAACTGAAATACTATGAAAGGAAATCTTCTTCATCAGCTACAAAATATCAGTCTTCAAGTCTTCAACGCTCGATGGCACAAATCTTACTATGTGAATAAATGTGTTGGTGTCGAACATAGCAAGAAGTTGTTGACTTAGTGGCCATTAACGAATGCCACTACCCAACACAAGAGCTCCCACCATTGATTCCAATGGGAGTCAAGATGACTAACACATCTTTGTAGGTACGAATAAATTTTTCATGGTCGAGGCCCCTACAAGATCCAACGAACAAGGGATATTAATGTACTCCCGTTGTTCTTTGGCAAGAGTACTTGCCATTAAGGCATGCAAGCCTCTAGGTGTTTTTACAAAGATAATTAGACTCTAGGACTTTGACTCAATGATATACATTGAAGCAAGGTTTTATTAGTGGAAATGAAGGGGAATGGTAATGAGAAGGAAAATGACAATAAGCTTGTAAGGAATGGATGAAAGGAAATGCATGTTGTATGAATAAGAACTCTTGCTGTGAAAAGTGGTGGTAGTGGAGATAGATTTGTCTTTAGAATTTTTCATGAATTTAGTCTTTGAAAGACCAATTGTCATCACAATGTAATCTACGTAATGATCACTTGATTATCCCGTAACCTGTAAAAAAACTTGGCAGAAATAAAACATAAGTGTGTTCAAGAGGAAATGGTCATTTCCTTCATGATTCTTACACAAAAATTTCGTACCAAATAAAATATATTAAGGACAATAAAAGTGTTTAAATTGACTCAATTCATGATATTAGTATCAATCCATTCTTAAAGATATAACCATGAAAAGTAAATATACTCCCTATTTTTGTCAGCTATCTTTTGTGCATGGCAAAAAGCTTGGCATTATAGATTTGTTGTGTCTTGCAGATGAATACGTTATAAAAACATACAACAACATGAATTTTCCAACTCTTAAGCAAGTTAATAAGCATTTAAATAATCCACCAAATGTTCTTTTAAATTAATGTCAAATCTGTGTAAGGTTTTCTAGGAAGACCTCAAAGTATTTTTCAAATGAAGGAGTAAAAAGATCTGCAATGAAAGTGCATTTTGACAATGACAATTCTGAAAGATTTTCAAAAATATGTTGTAGTGTCTATTTTGTTTGTTTGACATTTTCTACGACATGAACCCATCTATTTGCCCATTGTTGGACAGCACACATTTGAGACAACCTTTGGATTGCTCGAGGAAATCATAATCAAATAAATGAAGGCAATCAAACAAACAAATATCGTATTGCCAATGAATTACAAAATCATAAAGCGAACAATTTCTCTCATATCATGAAATTCTCAAGACCAAGCGGGCAAAGAACAAACCCCTGACTATTATTTTAAAGCAGGGATATGCTCCAAAATTTAATGTGCTGCTACGGGCCTCACGATAGGGCTATTGTAGAAAGAGCTCCAGATGGCAAATCTTCTCCTTCAAGGAACTAATTGAAGCAACAAACAATTTCAACTATCATAAAAAAACTTGGGGAAGGTGGCTTTGGCACCGTTTACCATGGCCAACTCTCAGATGGATCATAGGTTGCTGTAAAAAAATAAAAATAAAATTTGGAGTATTAAAGCTGAAATGGAGTATTAAAGCTGAAATGATTCTCAGTCAACTTAGACACAAAAATCTGTTGAGCTTGCGTGGATATTGTGTTGAAGGCAAGGAACGTATCATTGTTTATGATTACATGCAAAACTCAAGTCTGCATGCACATTTACATGGACGAGATCCTTGACCATGCCTCCTGGATTGGCCCAAAAAAATGAACATAGCAATTGGATCTGCAGAAGGTTTAGAGTACCTTCATCATGCAAACCCACATATAATTCACAGAGATGTTGCAAGTATGGGTTGTTGTCTTTGGTTTCGCTAAACTTATACCAGATGGTGCAACCCTAGAGAAAAAAATGATTCAAAAGCGTGCAAATCGCTCAAATAGAGCCAATAAATCTGCATGCAAAATCACTTAAATCACTCAAAATTTGCTTCACTGCCAGCGAAACCCATAATTCTCTACACATTAATTATAAAAACCGTTTTTCTTCACGTAGTTACCAAAATAGGGTCCCAAATAACCACGATTTATCCTTAAACTGTTAGGAATTTAAGCAAATGATTTCTGGGTTATGTAATTCATTCTATTGTGGAAAAAACCCATGTCTTGTTTTTCCAGAATTGTCCTGGTTCGATCACAAACCGCTTTTCAAAACAGACATTTTTAAGGGGTTGCGTATGGATTGCCTATGAGCACGAGGTTGAAAAGGACGTTGAATTTCCCTTTGGACTCCTTGCAAGGTATTGGATAATTTCCTGAATATCACTACAAAACTGTGATCAACTACTATCAAAGAAAGCGCTAGTATTTGAACCTCTGTAGCTGAATCACCAAATGAAATAGTCGAATAGCTCCACGTGGATCAATCAAATAGCTCCTCTGTGATTTTCTACGAGCAAGGGTCATATTTGTGCATGTAGGTTTCCCAAGCTTTGACATCCAAGCTCTTGACATCATGAAGGAAACATAAGGTCAACATCCCACTTTGTATCCTTCAGCAACTTATGACACCCATTGACAAAGAATTCAATCCCATGATTCGAAATTGGATCCCTTGATGCCCTTCTTTAAAGATGGCATTTCACATCAATACAACAAATCTTCTGACCCCCCAAGGGTCTCAATGTCGTAGAGTGCCATCCTCTCCAGGGCTTGATAGTTGAAATTCGAAGGATTCATCCTTGTTTCATTCAGATTCAGTTCAATTAACACCAATTCCTGTAAATTCTGACATTTACTCCCGATGTAAGGCAACAATGGAATCTCTACTCTTTTCTATTTTAACTGTGGTGCCCTCTCATCAACTAGCAATTCTATTTTGATCAACATTGGAATCTTGCAAATTTCTTATAATCTATAGAATGCGCAGCTCAATTTTCCAATGAGAGTTTTTTTTATTTGAAATAAATCGATAGATTTTCTGATCTTCTTGATCGCACAAAGTGTAGGAACAAAGCATACTAATCTCTTGATTTATTTTTGTTTATGCAAGTTAGCATGGATGGACAATAAACACAATCAAGATCTGCGATCAAACCTTCCATTATCTACACACTTTGTACAATGTCGTGGGGGCATTTAGACTCTCGGAAGAGAAAGCTTTCCGATAATCAAGCTCCTGGCTTACCCGTGATACATAAACAAGATATAGAAATGTGATGATGGAATAGCTCTTTTAAGTTATTCTTGATTTTATTTTTTTTTTAAACAAGACTAAAAGAAAATTCTAAGAGATCTAGTTTTATTTTTTATTTTAATCTATTCTACATTAACTTGAAACGTTTTTTTATTTTCTAAGTAATTTATTCATGAGAAATGTTGATGATTTTTTTTTATTATTTTTATCTTTTGAAAACAAAACTAAAATAAACTCTATGAGATCTCATTTTATTTATTTTTTAATATATTCTACCTTTAAATTGAAAGATTTTTTTATTTCCTACGTAAAAGAATGCTTCCAATGAAGCCATCTACGGATTAAAAGTTGAACATGCTCACATCACGATTTAAAATTTTTATGTTATGTTTTACAAGTATGTAACCTGTCTTAGAGTTGGCTCAAGGTTATTGTCCTTGCTCTCCAAGAAGTACATGTTCAACATTATCAAATTTCTCATCCATAGATGGATTAGTGAGAAAGGGGGGTTTTAAATAAAAACTGAATTTAAATTAACTATGTGCGAAAATAAAAAAAATTGCTCCAAACTTTGAACTCCTTTATGAACTTTTTGTCATCAAGTTCCACAAATTAGTCCATAAAAACAAATGCATAAAATAATTACTAAATCCTTCTAGTTGCACTTCCTCGGCAATGGCACCAAAATGTTTGGTCTAAAATGCGGATGCAAATCAAAGTTCAATTAAAGTACCACCTATAGGTCTAGAAAGATTTCTAATTTGTCTGAGATTTATTGGTTCCCTTACAAGAACACATTCGCCAAGATCTCTTCCAATAACTAAACAAACTAGAGAGGTTCCTAATTTTTCAGAGATCTTATGGTTCCCTTACAAGGACACATGAATTTTAAGATTTCTTCCAACAACTAAACAAAATAGAGAGATTCCTAATTTGTCGAAGATCTTATGGTTCCCTTACAAGAACACATGAATTTTAAGATTTCTTCCAACAATTAGAATATCTAACAATAACTTAAAAGCTGAAATGAAATAAAACATAAATTAAATTATACCTAAAATAAGCATGCAAGAGAGGCCATGGGGGCCCTCCATAACTCCACAAGCACACCATTTCAAAGAAGACTCAAACGTAGAAGCAACAAAATCAAAGTATGATTCTTTATTTCAAAATCTCCATCATGATGTACAAACCAACTTTAAGATTACAAATGGAACTCTAAGATTACAAATGAAGATTCTAAGATTAAAAATGAGGGAGATTGTACTCCTATTTATACAATCGTATGA
Source organism: Pinus taeda (assembly GCA_000404065.3). Lineage (NCBI taxonomy): Eukaryota > Viridiplantae > Streptophyta > Pinopsida > Pinales > Pinaceae > Pinus > Pinus taeda. Next base: position 420,171 of record APFE030722278.1, on the reverse strand, counting down.
GATAACAAACTCGTAATGATGATCCACTAATCTCTCTTTAGTTCCATACATCTCTCAACCATCTAGACACATAACCTCTTTTGTCCTTGATCTTCTCCATGAGGCTTATCTTATCAAATTCGAATTTGATCATTCAAGGCCACATAATGGTGTCTTTGAAGCTTCCTTTGTACCTACACATGTCACAAAAACAATCCACTTTCCATATATGAATTAAAATATATTATTTTCTAATATTTAATCAAGAATTTCTCTTAAAATGCTTGAAAATAAATAATATTTGAAAGATACAAATGAGACCCATTAATGATGAATGATAGGGAAAATGAAGTGACATGGTAGTGAATAATGAGTGATATAATGGAAGTGTAGGTGAAAAATGTATGGTAATGAGTGATATTTGTATGACATTTTGTAGCCTAACAATGGGTTTTGTCGGAAGTCCTTCTCGGCGAGGTAATGGTACTCAGTCATTTCTATACAGTTTTTCAGAGTCTAACAACCGGTTTTCTCTGTGAATTTTACTCCCTTCGGTTTCGGGTGTTCTGACAGGCAAACCTCCCTGTCCAGGGGCGTCACCATACTGCTCAGTTTTATCAACGGTGGAGGATAACCGAGGGCGAGCTCTGGGAGGTAAGACTTTTACTCCACCGGGTATCTTCGAGTTATCAAATTTGTTTTCAAGATTTATACATATCGATAACATCTTTCATCTTTATTAACAGGTGGACTACACCTAGTGGGAATCTTTAGGGGTCAGGTAAGATTGAGCCAATGATTACTCTATTTCGTAGTGGCTTTTATACTTAAAGATATGTAAATCTAATATTAAGGCTTTAGGTTTTACGTAGGTAACTTGCTGCTCCTACCTGGGTTCATGCGGGTTTGGTTTGATGCTCCCTCATATCCTGAGAACTAACACAATGCATTACTTTGCATAGGTTGGATTCATTCCCTGTAGCTTGTTCAATTTTCTTGTTAAGGTGGATGCCAACAATAATCATATGTCAGGGTTTTAGGACTAGTGTCTGGCCTTTATAGTTTTCTAGAAGGATTGATCCACCTTTAGTTTTTAGTAAATTATGGTGAAATTCCATGAGACCATGTTACACAGTAATTTGTCATTGTCCTCATCTCAGTCCCTATGTTGTGTTATGTATCAAATACACATGTCCATATCTTCCCACTTATGAAAAAATATTAAATAATGCTCTCTGATGCAGAAGAATTGATCCTTTTTCCTAAATTTCCGCATTGTCGCTACTAAGACATTAAAAGGTGCGGCGATCCTTTGTCACGAACAGTGTCGTCACGACACCGTCGTGGGTGTATATGTGTTTCCTGCAACGGTGCCATTTTAGGGCTCGACACTAAGCTCCTAGATATTTACCATGACGATTCATCTGAATGCATTGCCTCCTTGCGATGTTGTCCCTAATCCTTAGTTCATGACTTGCGACGACCCAGATTTGGCGAATTTTTTCAAACAGTGGGCCTTCTGGATGTTTCTAGAGCTGGTTGTTGGGTCAATTTGGGTCGCTTTTCCTCCTCTAGGATGGTGGTTCCACCTCTTGTGCAACCTCCCTTAAGGATAAGCTCCCTCTCCCTCATTTCATGGAGACTCCTTCTATAAAATCACTCACCATTGCTATGATCTGCTGGTTCTTTAGTTCCACAGTGTTGGCTAGTTCTTTTGAGTTTGCTTTGAAACTAATTAGATAGCTTTGGTGTGAGTCTGACAAATGTGGGATTGCTAATAGTTTAGTAAGAGGTTGTGGAGTGCATTAACCTTGTATTAGAGTTTGTGAGTGAGAGGGAGATATCACCTATTTGGGAGACACATTCTTGAGAGTGAATGCTTGAAAAAACATACTGGCTGGACCCTCTAAGAAGGCTTGCAATGTCAAGACTTGGTTGTAAGCTTTGCTCTTGATTCATTTTAATACAATCAATAATGATTTCATACATCTTGTGCATAAGTTACTTGATAGCTTATGATTTCTTGACTTTATAAATAAATAGACCATTGTTGTTCTCGGTTACGTGCTCTATTGTTTTCCTGTGGTGTTTCAGGTTGATTTCTCATTGACAAAAAAGAAACGGAAGTTGAAGCAGTGCAATGGAAACTCCATCAACCGCCGGTTTGAGGTAGGCCTCCAACGATGACTATTTAAAGGAATCGATTGTTGTTTTGTCTTTACTGTGACTAGACCCACTCTAGGGATAGAGGGGTTGCCTCTGTCTGCAGAGGGAATACTTTCCTTTATCACAAGTTGGTGACTTCATTGGGGAGTCCTTTGTATGTTTCCTTCGTGTTTGTCTTTTGATTTAGTGTCTTTTGAATTTTGGGGTTGCACCTTCAGTTCTTGGATTACTTGGGTCAACCTGGGAGTCCTTCTGACTGATTGGAAGATGAATTTGGTGTCATTTAGGTGATTTTACTCTCTCTTTTTCTTAAGTAAGATCGTCATTGAAGGTAGCCTAACAGTCACGACGATGTTGTTGATGTTCTAGATTTGTACCCGTGACTATTTGGCTTTCGTCTTGAGTTGCTAGTTTAATTCCCGCGACGACTCCTGAAATCGGACCGTCTCAGAAAACAAGTGTACTTTAGCGATTAGTATCTAGTTGTCAGCGTAACACTTGTGATGATGTCTCTAGTTGTCAGTGTAACACCTATGATGATTCCTGTAAAGTTGTTTTTACAACTTTACCTCCTGAATCCACCAGTCTTGTTTATCCCCTATTGTTTCTTGTCTCTCATTAGCTTGTTTTGATTTCTTTTGGTTAAGGTAATGTCTCTTTGATTTCATTGAGTGAGTCTTGTGTTTTTTTTTACCGTGTGACCTATCTCTTTAGTGGTTTCGTCGAGAAACCATTTGCTTGTTACTTGTCTGTGCAAGGTTCATCCACAACCATCTTATTGATTTGTTTGAGGGTTTTTCACTGCTTGTTTTCTTGCTGGTTGATTTTTAGTGTCGATTATTGAACCAATTTTTTATGTTGATTCGATTTCTTCACTACTAAGCATACATCACAATTGTTTGGATTGATTAGTTCACACTTGCTTGTTTTTCTGTTTAAACGCAAAAAAAAAAAATTTAAGGGATTCCATTCATTTGATATACGAAAGTGAAAGTATATGTGTTTGAAAAATTGAAAACCAAACTCTAAATCTTTCATTAGTAGTATCAATGCATCGTGAGATTAGTGTATTGATGCATTGTGTTTCTTATTGTTTGCATTTGCTTGTGTTTGCTTGGGAATGAGCTTTCTACCCTCCTTTAAGTAGGTGTTAATTGAAATTAAAGATACTTTACTCATTCTAGTTGCATCCTAGGGTTTTTGATATACATATGGTAGGGCCTAAAAATTGAAACCTAATCCAAGATTAACTCTTAAAATTAATTGAATGAACTTAACAACACATTGGAACTTAATGCGCATTATCTAGAGGTCTAGGCTAGAGACGTGCTCTGGCGTCATTAAACCTAGTCACTATTGTTGTCGCTTAAGGTTGGGTGATTCCTCCTTCTGTGACTCAATAGTTACTAGTACGGACTTGTGCTCCCTGTACCGTCGAGTATATATTGGGAGACTCCACTAATTTATCATCCTACATCCATAGGAAGCTGTGTCTACCGCGTTGCAAACCGTAATGCACCGAACACAGCATTCGAGAAGATTGACTGCCGTACAGAAAGTCCCTGATCATTTTTCTTTCATTTGATCACCAAGGTGTATATGTAGTTTTACGGTTTGTCTCATAAACCTTTGCCTAGTTCTCTAGAGTAGTCACTTTCATTCCTTTTCGACTCCTTAAGAGAAAAGGTTCATCTGATCACTTTTCCTTTTAGGCTCATTAAACCTCGAAAGAGATAGAGTCACATTTTCGTCCTTTTCTCGACTCTTGAAACATGAAAAGCTTAAGTTTTGTTCCAATTTATGAAATTTATTGCCCACGAAATATTTCCTGGTAACAATTAGAGTTCTTTGTTATAGTTCATTTGTTTTTTAGGCCTGTTCCCGATGGCAACCTTCCCCGATTCCACCGGCCAAGGTCTTCCCACAGATGGAACTCCTGGTCTATTTCCACCACTTGGAAATGTTGGTGCTCCATATATGGCAACATTGTCTTTTCCTGGGTTAACCATTGGTTTGCCCGTTTGGTTGTTTTCAACCTCAGTGGTTCCAAGCGTCATGACTCCTATTCCACCATCCCCTTGATTTGAATCATGACACGATGATTCCAAGGTTGAGCCTACGCCTTCTTCTCTTGTTTCTTCATCCCCCTCTCCTACTTCGCTTGGTGAAAGTTCTACATCCAGTAACCAGGAGGCTAAGAAGAAGAAGAGGAAGATGAAGAAGAAGAAGAAGATAGATAAGCACTAGGCCACCCATGCAGCTATTGCTTCAAGTACATCCCAGGTCAAGCCACTTTCTGATCCCTCGCGGAAGGTTAAGTATCCTTGTAAATTATGCAAAGGTGACCATCTTCTTCGCTATTGTCCTGGCATTCCTAGGATCTTAGAAGTATGGTCTCATGATCTGGCTCATCCGTCACCGTCCTCCATAGTTCATGATGATGATACCCCATAAACTGGAAATGGTATGAAGAGAGGAAAGATTCGATTCCCCTGTAGGCTCTGTGAAGGAAATCATCCCCTTCGCCTTTGTCTGCTCATGGATAAAGCTTCCGCAGTTTTGACAAGCCTTACAACTCCTTCACCTCCACTTCTAGTTGGTTATCAAAGGCTCTCTTCAGACCCTCTCCCCGCTGGCAAAGAGATTGATCGAGATTCTTCTCTTTTCCATCCTCCACTTCCCGAGCCTATCTTTGCTCAACTTGTTCTAGACCAACCATTGGTCGGAGAGAGTGTCGAATTGGGTTCACCACCCATTACTCACTATGTTCCGGAAGAGCATCATGATCAAACTGCTCATGTTCTTCTCATCTCATCAAATTCTCCTGAGTTAGAAAGTTCTCCTTGATCATAATCATCAAGCGGTTCTCTCTGGTATTGCTTTCTACTTTTTCGGGTTTGAGGTACACAAATTTGTGAAAAAGGACCCCCTAGAGTTTTATTTTCCGTGTCTTTTTTAAACTTTCTAAACATGAAAAAGACTTCGAGTTTTCCCTGTGTCAGACTCGTTAAACCCTGACGACATTGGACACGTCACCATGACGAGACTTGAGCTTCTCCTCCCTAGGGCTCATTAAACTATTACTAGGTTAGATTTGTTCGAAGGTCGAACTTATATCACAAGAATATGCTATCCCCTTCAAGCTTGTTTTTAAAAATAACTGGGGTAGTCGCCAGTAATGGTGGAAGGAAATTTGGAAGTCGTCATTGGTTACCTACGACAGCTAGTCACTATTGAACATCGACACTTTTGCTTCTCATCGAGTTGGGATATCCTCACATCGTCATTGGCCTTCCGGTTATTTTTTGGGTTGCCATTTTGCCTCATTCTATCTGATCCATGTTGTCTCCGTCAGACCTCCGATCCCTTGGTACTAAAATGTTTCCGCATTCCAGAGTCGTGTAGCCGATATGTTCAAGAGTATAATCCTTCTTTAGTTCACACCCTTACCTCCTCCTCTGATGCTTTGTTTCACCATCTAACACTTGTTCCTTATCTCGTGTCGTTGATGGAAGAAACATTATGGCCCTCTTGCAATGGATTGCCTCTTGTCGACACCAGTTCATTATCCAGGAGGTTGATCTAGAGATCCCTTTCGGTACCTTAGAGCTTGCATGCCTCAATGGCAGGTTCTTCATGCCTCACGACAGACTTTCATCATTGGTTTTCAATTAGGTGATTCTGTTGGAAACAATACTGAGAGGGGGGGTGAATCAGTATTATCAGGTCAAATATTCTTTTCCTAAAACCAAATTGTATACGCTACTTCAGTTAATAAAACCCGCGTATATGCGCAACTATTCAGAAGTAAAACCGCGTATACCAAGCAATCTTATAATTTACTTTAACTTTTTGATGCTGATTGTTAATCTGAGATGCAAAATCAAATAAACATTAACCAGAGACAGTAAAATAGAGTAGAAAGACAATCACACACAAGAGCACAAGATATAAGGTGGAAACCCAATGTGGGTGAAAACCACCTGCTACAATTCGTCTCTATCTTTATTTAATTAGAAACTTCTGTTTACAATGTACTGGTGCAGTCCTTTACCAGTACGTAGGTTGCAACCTGCAGAGAGCTACAACTCTCTCTTGTTTTCCAGCTTCTCCTGGAAGGGAGCTACAACCCCCTTTAGCTCTTGCACTAGCCAAGATACTAGTACGTAGGTGTTGGCCTACAGAAGGCTACAACCTTCCCTTTCTTCCAGGGACCACGTTTCATAAATTTTCAGATTGGATCCATGAACATTAATCAATCATCAAGAATTTCTTCATCAACCAATCACCTTTCTCCAATTAGATCTGAATCAAGTAGATATCTCTCTGACAGCTGTACCCAATACACAGTACCAGTAATCACACACCAAAACATAACCCAGAACACAACAGTAGTGAACAGAAGCAGCAAGATCACAGATTAGAACATATATGCTAATTTATCAACTTGAAACATGCGTGCATACGCTTTTGCGTATGAAAAAGCCTTCGTATACGCGTTGTGACTTCACTGAACCTGCGTGTATACGCGCCTTCACTTCCCTGAACTTGCGTATAGATCTATAAAGGATAATTCACTCTTTCAGATATTCAATCACTAATTAACCTAGATTATCAGACATATAGATCAAGCAAGCGCCACATCTAGTAGATCAAAATCATTTAAAGATACTGTCATTTAAGCTTAAAGATTATGACCCATGAATAGATCTTATCCTTATTTTGTGTTATGGTTCCTCCTTCATTCAGATCTAGATCTGCATCACAACCCAACTACCAATATACCCACTCTAGCACTTTATCAGATATTCAATGATAATACAGATAATCCTTTGCCACATGATCTCCTTCCTCTTTTATAGTCTTAGGCCTTCCTCAATACCATGGTTCAAAACCATAACATTTCAATACCATGAACCCAAACTAGGGATCAACACATCTGACGAGACGCCATGGTCCAAAACATAGGTTCAAATCCCAAGGACTAACTACGATGGACCAAAAGTATGATCCCCAACATATACGCGCTTTTTCAACGTATAACTCGCTTGTATACGCGTCTTTGTCTAGATGAACCTGCGTATATGTCTTTTTCTTCTTTCTGAGTGCCTGAACTGAAATCTGTTACCAAAGAGAGTTGGCATCAAGGACAACACCTATGCCATAGCTTCAAACCTGTGCCATAATGCCAACAATCTCCCCCTTTGGACTTGATGGCAACACCAAGATCCTCAAGATCATTCTCCCCCTTTGGCATCAAGGGCAAAAGGGTTGTGCTCCCCCTGAGTACATGCTGAAATCTCTGTCCAGCTGTGCTGACCATGCTCCCCCTGACTGTAGGCAAGATCTGCAAAAAGATGTTCTTCAAGAAGAACCAAGACTTATGCATCATAAAAGACCTTCCTATCACCAAAAGACTCAATACATACATCCATCACCCAACCAAGTGGGGATCATGCACCCAACCAAGTGGGAATACATCAGAAATCTACATATGATGATCAAATACATTACATCTTCATCCCAGGCATAGTGGGGAAACCAATATAGGCCGTTACATGACCTTGACACCATATAAGAAAGAGATACATGACATAGAGACGAAATATATGACTTATGAAAGTCACCAACAACTGATAGCAGCAACAACTTTCAAACACCGTTCAGATCATCAACCAAGATTTCCTTCTGTTCTCCCTCTACCTCTGTTCCACCTGAAATCAACAATAGTTATGAACCAGAATCAAAAGCTTCTAGGATAATGCCAACAATGCATTATTAGAAGATTATCTGCTCCCCCTGGAGCTGTGCTGGATGATCTCTATCAGACCCACATCAGAATATCTTCAACCAGAGCCTGCTCCTTCTGATATCCACCAAGCCTCCATATACGCGACTTTCTCTGCACAAACCGGTGTATGTACGCGGATCCTCCTCATCCAACACGCGTACACCCATTTTTCTCTGAAACAGACAAGATTTAACAGCAAGATGATACATCAACTACTCCCATCTTCTGTCTGAGATATTCAAAAGTTTCCCTAGGCAGTGGTTTGGTGAGAATATCAGCTACTTGTTCCTTAGAAGGAACATACTCCAATTTAACCTTTTGTTTGAATACTTGTTCTCGGAGAAAGTGATACTTGATCAGTATGTGCTTGGTCTTTGAATGCATGACTGGGTTCTTTGAAATGCTAATTGCACTTGTATTGTCACATAAGATGGAGATAGGTGGTGTACAAGTGATTTAAAGATCCTGCAAAGTCTGCATCATCCATAGAAGTTGGGTGCAACAAGATGCAGCAGCCACATATTCTGCTTCAGCTATAGATAAAGCAATCGAACTCTGTTTCTTGCTGAACCAAGATACTAATCTGGAACCCATAAAAAATGCACCACCACTTG